>MU186691.1:35900-48825 GCA_016904865.1 Pissodes strobi | reverse complement strand
ATGAGTTTTTGCCCGAAATTCTTAAAAAAAAGAAAATTATTTCGCTTTGTCTAACTATGCATTTTTGCATATAATCGAAGAATTAGATTTATAGATCCGATAATTTATTTCGTGACAAAAACGGAGATTGACTAGATGCGATTGAATTGATCGGATCCGGATTTTTCGAATAAACGTAGTCACTGAGAGGCGATTTTTGGACTGGGTTGGGTTTTTGTTGCACTATCTAGGAATGGGCAAAATTAGTAATGGGATGATATTTAAGATTCTTATTTTTGCATTAATATAGTAGAGAATAAACAATTAGCTAATTTTGTAGTCATTTTGTGCATACCGCATACCACAAAAGAGAATTGCAGGACATTTTGCAGGACGCTTGCTTTCTCTGGACAGAGTCTATGAATGCTTGACTGTCCTGCTCAATGCAGGACGTCTGGTCACTTTAGACATAAAACCATTTTGAAAATACTTACAGTACAATATATGAAGCAAAAAACAGAGAAACATAAATGCCCAAACAAGACAGCAGCAGGGAAAACTGCGCACGTTACAAATTTAGCCAATAAGGGATCCTCATTTCGACGCGCCATATTCTGATAATCTGGCTTCAGTTGTTGCACAATTAGGTATAACACCAATACATAACCTCAACGTTGTGTTAGCACGTTAGCAGTATAGTACAGTTTTTATCTTTTTATTATGTATTTGGTCAAAACTATATGATAAGAAGGATCACTCTCCGCGGCGGCATCGGCATGTCAACGGTGTGTCTCCTTCCCCGCGCGAAAACTGGCAGAATATCGGCAGGCCATGATACAAATAAAACAATCATGTTGGCAGGCGACCTTTGACGCGGCGGCCATAGACCAGCTCATCCTTTTGTCAGAATATTTGTATTCGGAAATATGGTGAAATTATTAACACAAAATCAAAATCTCTTAGTTGTTACAAACCTTGAGTACTGTTATCAATAATAACTAATTAAAAACGTTAATAAATTTTTGAAACAGCCAGTTGAATTCAAACTTTACAAAATATTTATTTGGTGACAATAATAAAAAGCCATAACGTAAGTTTGACAGGGCGCTGCAAACAATTCAAAAGATATCAACTGTGTTTTTCCAAAGCCAACCAGAGTACTAGAGTGCTATAAATAAGTTCGTCATAAATTTGATTAAATATACTGCAAACGAAAATATCGTTTATGGTCAGCTTTTATTTAAATTCAACCTGTGTGCGGCGGAGTTCGCCGATCGTTACCAGGCCACGAAGAAAATAAACTACGATTCCTTTGTAGCGCTCGCTGAACACGCAGATCCCGTTGAGTGGGCCTTCTTATCGTTAGTTAATGTTCGGTGCCCGCTGTCCCCCTACCCACATCGTCGTCGCTATGACGTTGCTCGCTACGAACGGCCATCGGCAGAGACAACAATGTCTCTGCCTTCGGTTCGCCATTGCTGTCATTGCACCTTCTGTGTTTTCGTTGTGTTTTTAACATTTTTAGTGATATTTTGGGATGTTTTAAAACCTTGGTAGTTGTGCTTTGGTACTTTGAATATTGAGAAACTTGATACTCATATTTTTCGTTTGATCCTAAAGAAAATTCCATAAATTGAGTATTAAAGCAGAGACCATAGGGGTTGTTATGCGGAGCATTTTTTAGTGTAGTGTTTTTATTGATTTTTTTATTAAATAAAGTAGGAACCCCTTAAATTATTTTTAAATGTAAACAAGCCTTAAAGGAATAATAATATTTTACTAATAATATTGTACCTAATATTGTAGAGAAGTTGTCAAACTGAGAGTTTTATTACACAGTGTGTCACTTGGCTATTTAGGTTTTAAACAATATTTTTACAAAAGTAGCTATATGTTCACGTGCATACACTGGAAATTAATTCTTATTTATACATTGTTTGTTCGTTAGATTGTGACCTTGCTTATCACGTTATTATATCATAAATATATTATGTCATACAGCAGTGTCGAATCATATATTAAGGATTTTTCATTCATAAGCACCCATGTTATTAGCATTATGAATGTAACGCTTACTAGTTAATACACACAAATTATAAAACTAAGGCATTTTTAATTCAATTTAATTTTCCATAATTTGGAAATAGAATGTCGAACTCTGAGTGCCACAAGAAAATTACTTTTTTGAATATCAGTAAACATGTACATAGATACAAATATACTTGCTTGTAGAATAAAAGGAATTTTTAACTAATTAATGTTCAACTTTTCTCTTTGGATAAGATATTTTAGATAGCTACAAACAATATAATATATATGAATCGTTTGTTTCAGAAAGGTACTAACTATCATTTTCTGAGAAGCAATTATTAAGCTTTTCCAAATTATGCATACTTTATGGCTCACACTGTATAAAAGAGTTTTCAGATTTTATTTTAATCTATTTTTCTCTCATAAACTCATACTCTTAAGGATACTTTTCATACAAGATTTAATAATCCCCGAATCGTTATACTTCTGGCTTATCAAGGTTTATTTAAATTCAAATACAAAAAGCTTGTAAAAAATATGTTCCATTCTTTATTAATAAAAAACACAGTAATTTCATAAGAAATAGTTTAATTTTTCATCCATTTAAAATTTTGAGTTATATATTATATATTTTCATAAACTCTAATGGCGCGTTTTCACGGGTCGATCTGAGTTGAACGATTTGGGTCGTTCGACCATAGTTCGACCTGTGTTGAAAGCAAAAAGGTTTACACGGTAGGCGATGCATGTTGAATGATTGTAAGAGAAAATGGCGCCACGTCAAATTATTGATGTAGGTGTGCAATTAATTTGTTGTTCAATTCAAGATGAAATAATGGCAAAATTAAAAATAAACGAAGGTGTTGGTAGACGAACGTGGATTTTAAGACGAAATGCCCATGGTGCATCAGAAAGTCTGCTTCGAGAATAATTCTCGTTGATTGTGGAAGTTCCAGAGGCTTATAGGAATCATCTAAGAATGGATAATGCACATTTTGAAGACATTTTAGAAAAAAAACTATTACAATAATTCGAAGAATCGATACAAATCTGTACGACGAGAAGTTTACACATTCCATTCCAGCCGTTCAACATCGATTCGGCGGCAATCGCCGGCCAAAAGTAGACAGTCTTTATACTTCCGTCGAATCGACTCACTCCGCCGAACGGCCAAGCCGAAAGGTGGTTTACATATTCAATTTCCTTTCGATTCAATAATCGACCCAAATCGTTCAACTCAGATCGACCCGTGAAAACGCGCCTTAAGCAAGCCTTTCGCGCCAACTTCGCGCGTGGCAACGTTACGGCAGAGCAGCTGCCAGTGAAAATATCCGGCCGGTGTAACCATCCTCTCTAATTTATTAATCTTGGTCTAACCCACCTGTTGTCTATCATTCTGATGACGTGGCCATTGTTTATAAAGACAATAACGTGGCCTAGTCAGTTCCACAATAGAGGGTAATTGAAATAGCTCCCATGTGAGAAAAGAGAATATAATATATTGATATAATATATGGATATATTGTACTTATCTAACACGCGATTGTTTCCTTCCAATGCAAATAGATAAGTTTTCATCACTATTACACTTTCTCTTCCCCGTGGGTGCTGCTCAAATTACTCGAAAATACGGTTCCAAGGGTGTAATTCTTGAGTCACTGGAACAGCTACCACATGGGAAGAGATGATATAATAGAGATGCGCCGTATTCTTTAAATACGCCATTCTTTTCATCGAATGCAAATCGATAAGTTCACATCCCTATTACACCTTCTCTTCCCACGTGACAGCTGTTCCGACTCCATAATACAGATCAGTGTTGCCAACCGTAGCGGGATTCCGCTACGGTACGGGATTTTCACATATTAATAATCACCGATCTCGGAGATCGGTGATTATTCCCGTATATGGATTTTCAGTCCTTGTAGCGGCGGCAAGACCATTTGCAGCGGAATTTAAAAACATCAGTAATAGTTGAAATAAAGCAATTGTAGCATTTTCCTTTAAAAAATCGCCCGATTGGCTGTTCTTGTGAAAGGTCGCGCTGACGTTGGAATTAAAAACCCAACTTTTCAGAAACCATATCAATTTATCTGCATCAGTTGATAGTTACAAACACGATAGCAGGAACAGAAATGGACCCATGGCTGATGGCATCATTTACTAGTTTATAGCATATACTATGGTTTATAGGATATATTACATGTAGCGGAATTTCGATACCGCGGTAGCGGAGAGATGCGGGACCAGGTTGGCAACACTGATACAGGTTCAGGTGGGAGGTGGGTAATTCTTGAATCTTCAGTAGGGTTGGGCAATGTGACTATCCAGTGAGTTAACTCATTAACTCAGACTCTTATTATAGAGTTAACTCGGAGAGTTGACTCAAAAAGAGTCGAAAGGTTTCAGAATTTAAACGTCTTTCGTCAAGCTAAGTTAATGGATTTACGCATGAGTTGTACAGCGAAAGCGCGCTCTTTCACTTGAATTTGGAATTCTCATTTTTCAGATCTAAATAATAGGTATTCGGTCACTTTCTATTCGATTTGATTCCTTCTGTTAATGAGTTATTTGATTATAACTATTCTGTTTTAATTTATATTATTTATATTTTGTTGGTTTAATTCTTATTTTCTCTGTAAGAGAAAATATTAGTTTGTTTTTATCACCAATAAAGTCGTTTCTCTGGCAGATATTCGCCTCAATTGATTAATATAATCCGGCATTATTCCAATCAAGTGTGCAAAAGGGTTATTTATCTACTTAAGCGATTACGAAAAGAAACAGGCACAAGAACATCAATCAAGACGACACGAATATTCTTAAATCGCATGTTTTATTTATATTCATATCTATACTTCATACCAATATCAAAAACTTTCATGTATCTATTTTTCCTAATCAATTAAATTTGAAAAAACTAATCTAATGCTGGGCAGATGGGCTTATTTTAATGATTCGAATCTCATGATCCCATGACCCAAATCATATTTGGGAGCCAAAACACCAAGTGGACTACCGGCCTATCCCTATCTGTCCCTTTACGTCGGTCGGTCCAAACACAAACACACGAAAGAGTCGAGAGTCATGGAAATAAAAACGAGTCGAGGGAGCCAAAACACCGAGTCGACTCAAGGCCTCTCTCTACCTGGCCCGTCGCGTCGTCGGTCAGTTCAAACACAAACACGCGAAAGAGTCGAGAGTCATGGAAATAAAAACGAGACGATGGAGCCAAAACACCGAGTCGACTCCCGGCCTATTTCTACTTGGCCCGTCGCGTCGGTCGTTCCATACACGAACATACGAAAGAGTTGAGAGTCAGGCAAATAATAACGAGTTGAGCAGCTCAGTGACTACCTTAAACGAGTTGACTCTTCGAGTTAACTCACTCGCGAGTTACCCACCTCTAATCTTCAGTCATTGGCAATTGGCATGGCACATTGGCACAGCTCCCACTAGGGAAAAATACGTAATTGCTTTTCATTGAATGCAAATCGATGGTGATCCCTGTTACACTTTGTTAGACTAAGGCTCGATATACCAAGAGTATAATTATCATAGAAACAATCGTTCCAACAATAGTATCCATGGCATTTATGTTCTTGGTAAAGTGTAAAGTTACCAAAAAACAGATATAATAAACCATACAGCTTCTGCTCCGTATGTTAATATCGCTATTGACGATATTTATTTTAAGGCAAATTGAGAAGGTCGACTTAAATCTTGACTCAGCTTACTCAATTGGCGCATTCAGGGGCGTTCAGCAGCTTAGATACGCGCTAATTAACTCGGCCTGCAGCAACTAGCACTTCCCTGAATAGAATTCTGTTTGTCAGCCTGAAACAGGATAATTTGCCATCAGGTCCAATGACGTATATAAATTTTCTATTGTTCATTATTTTATTACTTAACTTGTGCCTGAACCAGATAGAATTATTATGCAATTATTGTGATAAAAACTAAAAAAGATACCTGAAAGCACGTCGTCACACTTTAAAACAAATTATTTTAAGTTATGTAATACTTTACCGTCAGATTTTTGATTTTCCCTCTATTTTTTGACACAGCTGTGACAGCTGAGGATCTCAGCGTAATATTTGTTAGCTGAGTTGATAATTCAGCTGCTTTCTCAGAGCTGTGTGCAATTCAGGGAAATCGCTTAGTCAGCATTTCAGCCGCCGAGCGTCCCTGAATGCACCCAAGGCTACCATTGTTTCTACAGTCAATGATGCTACCTATGCGGAATGGAAGTTATATTTATTTGCCTCTTCCTATGTTCTGTACTGATCACTCATCTCATAGCCTAGATATTTGGATTCAGGCTGTTCCTGGTACATATGCATTTTCACTGAGTACAAGATTTATCGTTATTTGTGTTTTTAACATGTTTATCTTATAAATTAAATTCATACTATCCTTGTAACTATCATTAAAAAGCTACTGAAATATGACAAATAGCCAGTTGATTATACCTATCAGACTTCGGCCACGAATTGCCTAATTCTTTAAATAAATTTGCTGAGCTGCAATAATTTCTTCGTTTGATCCAACCAATCAATTTTCAGTTGAGTTTGAGATGAACAGTATAGATTTTTAAATATTAAATTACATATGTAGGGTGGGGTCAACTGGAATTTTCTGGAGCTTTGTCTAACACTCTTCAGAAAGCTCAAATAAATATACTATCAAACGCGCAATGCGCTGCTATGCAAGACGAAGTAATAGTTGATGGAGAAATATGCACATATTCAGATGAGGACCGGGATTCATGTCAAAGTGATTCAGGAGGTAAGATTCCACAACAATAAAATAACCTGATGATAAAAATAATTGATGGAAATATATAAATTATTTGACACATTATATCACCTTCAAAAACATATCTAAAAAGTGGTGCAGATTGCCGCACAGTCTGTACATTCATGTCCGATAGGACCTTTATTGAGTACTAACGATTTGTTGTAGGTAAATATCAACTGTCAAAATAGCGTCCCCATAATATTGCATGATTCTATGATATTACAATATATTTATATTACTACACATTCCTTATCGTCAGGTCCAGTTCTATGGTACGACACTAGGGCTCAAAGATATCAGCTAATCGGCGTGATTTCACATGGAGTAGGATGCGCGTCGGCTACTCCTGGTATCAACACCCGTGTTTCAGAATACTTGCAGTGGATAATTAGCAGGACAAGTAAGACTATTATTATAAACATAATAAAAGAATCACATTTTCGTTATTAAAATTAAAAGATTTTGGTTTTAAAAAAGGCCAAAACAACTTATTCAGGCGAATTCGCTATTTCCTAAGATCCGAATTGCTTGTGTATTCATGAGGTTAACAATTAGAGGAACTGGTCCGAATATGGGCCCCCCAGTTTATTTTTTTGAAGTAACTTTTTTATATTTCCATTTCGATAATATGTAAAAAGGTTAATGTACGTTGTAAAGACCTAGTAAATAAACCCCAACGTTATTTTTTCTCAAAAACGTATTATGTATTTATAATAACAAATAAAATAAAATGGTGCGCATTTCTGACATCTGGTTAGAGGATATGAAATATGGGCCCCTCAAGATTTTTATATTATTATTATAACGACAAATGGCTAAATACCCAAAAAATAAATGAAAAATAATCCTATTCGCAAAAAAGGTGTTACAAAACTACATACTGGCAAAAATCGCACACGTAAGCATCCTTCTCAGCCCGGAGCACTGTCCATGTGCCTATAAAATACACATAAGACACTGGACCCAAAGTTCTCCCCTAGTGTCTTGAGAAAAGGGTTCATCACAAGGTACGAACTGCCCAATTTGGTCCATGTCAAGATCATCATCTGCAGGTGCAAATTCTTCTTCTCCATCCTCTCCCGAGCTTGATTCTTTGTTTTCAACTCTAGTTCTTTTTGTGGCCTTCTTACGACTTTCACTCCATTCTACTGGAACTAGTTTTCTCTTTCCCATTCCATTTTTTGTTCCGTCTAATTTTTCAATTGATATTTCTAGCTCTGTTTTATAAGGGGACGAAGTTATAACTTGTGATTTGGAAGGCTTCGTCTCCTAGTATTCGCTGGCTTCCTGACCAGTGGAACAGGCGAAATATCAAATGGACTGACTATGGTTCTTGAACAGTCATCTGATTCCACTCGCCTTGATTTCATCATTGCTGGAGACTCCGACTCTTCTTCTCCCCTTCTTGGTTCAGTATCTAGGTATTTTGAACAACCTGGTTGGGGATCCAGATCTTTTGAACAACCTGGTTGGGGATCCAGATATTTGGAATAGTCGGGTTGGGAATCCAAATGTTTTGAGCAACATGGTTGGGTAGCCAAATTTTTTGAATTCTTTGGTGTGAGGTCTGAACCAACAGCAGTAATGGTTGAATGAGATCGCGGTTCTTGCAGCTGAGTTTCTGAGCCTGAACTACATGATTTTTCTGATTAATTTTTTTCGGCAATATAATCAGCATCCGTGAAAACATATTTATTCAGTGGACAGATTCCCGTCACTCTGAATCCATTTACAGCTATCTCCGTTGTCTGGCATTTCAATAGAGCATTGTCAAGCAAGTCAAGTCCTGATTTCTTCACTGTAGTAGGATTTAAGTGACCCCATAAAAGTCTGGTCAAGGGGCTGAAGTTTATGGCTCGAGTGTGAGGGAAGGGATATGATACAGACATGATTTTCTGTTGCTAATTTTATTATGTCTAAATTTCTAGTATGACTGTAATGTCCATCTAATACGAGCAGCACTGGAAACTCTTCAGTTGGCTTCACAAATTGAATGAAGTGGTTGAACCACATGGTAAATAGATTTTGCTGAATCCAGCCACTTGGGTGAAGTAGATAGATCCGGGCGGTGCACCACGCATAAGCTGGTCATTTCTGTTTTTCCTCGGAAAGACAAGCATTGGAGGAACAAATTGTCCTCCTGCACTCATTGCTGCAACTACAGTAACTAATGAACCCCGCTCAGCCGATGTTATCGAGGCCACCTGGCGTTTTCCTTTCCTTGCAACAACTTTAGGCAATCTACTTGGAACAACAGAAAGACCAGTTTCGTCTATGTTGAACACTCTGTGAGGTCCAAAGTTGTGTTTTTCATACAGTACCTTAAGGCTGTTAAAAAAATTCGGTGACATTCGCCTTGTTAAATCCTAGCGCACGTGCGAATGAGGTGCCAGTTGGTCTACGCATAGACAATTGCTCCCTATGTCGATTTAAAAAAGCATCTAACCAACTGCGACCGGCAATTCCATTTTTAAAGGGATGCCTTATATTATTCCTAACTGATATTGTGTAAGCCATTCTGCATAGCTCTTTTCGTTAAACCATAAAACTGTGCTTCCATTTTGAGAATATAGTTGAGTAATTCCTTCTCTGCGTCATTTCCAAGAACTGTTTTCCGGCCTAGTTTAGTTAGTACTGACGATGTAGCTACTAGGAAGGTCACTAGCTTTGGCTCTCCTTACCAACCTTTGCAATGTGCTTCTAGGCACATGAAACGTTTTTGATGCAGTCTTCAGGCCCATTTGTCCATTATTGACAGCATCTAAAGCTTGTTCCATATCTTGATTGTTCAATTTTTTTCTTAAGTTTATACGATCTGTTCCTGGCGAGGACATGATTACCTGCAAAAAGTCCATATAACAGCTTGGTCCGAATATGGGCCCCGGTCCATATTTAACGCACTTGGGGGGCTCATATTGCATACAATGCAACTCGCTATAAAATTATAGGTTAGGAAAAACCTGTCATTTTTAGAATGAAATTGAATGCTAAAATGCAATGCTAAACATTCCCTCTATTACAAACAGCATAAGCAAACACGAAATAGTATTAAGAAATATGAAAAATACGCTATTTAAACTTACATCAGAAAGTTATAAGAACGACCAAAGCACATTAATCACAATCGTTTAATAACAACATGTAGGATGACGCCGGGAGCCGGTAAAATAGGTTTTGACAATGTCTAAATGTAAATGTATGCTTGATATGGCAGATGGCGCCACTTGGCTTGGAGATAGACAGGGTGCCCATATTAAGTGCCTGGCCTATATTCGGACCATTTCCTCTATTATTTATGAAAAACGCTTTATTTGAAAAAGCTTGTTATTACATATGTATCATTATGATAAATTTGTTTATGAGGACGTTACTGTCTTAGGTCCATTATATCTATGACGTCATAGTTGAAGGAGCCTTCATATATTAAAATACTAAGTATGATTTATCCACCGTTAGCTTCGCTCTCTCCGGGGGCAAAATCAACAGGAACTAACCAAAACCAACTCAAGACATTCCAAAAATTCAGAAAAGAAAACCTTTAAAAAATACTGGCATTCACGGACTGAAGCCACACACTAGTCATCACTGAACCGTGCACATCGTCTTACGACCAAGTACCAACCATGCAAACCAGTCGATAAAGCTAGTATTTGAACTTAACGGACGGCGGGAAACGATAGTAAGATATAAAATCAGCTGTCAAAAGTCTGCATTTGCGTCATGGATCCAAATGCAGATCGGAGACGCGATGGCATTACTGCGAAGAGTCACTCCTATAAATAATAGGGACCTAAGTAGGTTTCGTTTTACCTTTCACATTTTGCGGTAGTAAAAAATAATATATTATATAAATCTTATAAACGGGTGAGATTATGGATGAGCAAGCGAAGCGAGCTATGTGGAAATGGGACGAGTTTGGATTACTACCCGAGGTGAATTTGCCCTACAGCTTAAGGGAAATTTTTCAAAAATTCTTTTGCGTTTTGAAACTTGCCTATTTTAAGGCTACCTTTCAAATGTAAAAAATATATTAAAATTAGATATTTAAATTAAGTTTTTAAGCTAATCCTGCCACAACAATATAGAACATATTTAAAAAACTTAGTTTTCTTGTAGGAATTGAGGCATCGTTCTTGTTTTTTTTTATTGAGGTTCTGCATATTTATGATTCCTGGAAGTAGGCACTTAAAAAATAATATTTTCATGCAGTCCCTCATTAAAAAAAAACGCGGCAACCATGGACCAGTTTGCCATCCCATTTGATTTCTTGTACTCGACAGGGCAGCTCACTTAGAACTTAGACTATTTCAGCCGCCAAAGTGTTTCTGCGGGATTATTATTATTATATCTCATATTAGTTCCTGTGGATCCAAAACTAAAACTACAATCGATCGCCCGTGGATATTTTTACGAACACAAAAAAGTTTTTATTCCTAATCCTGATTTGGGCAAAATTTTCTGCTCAACTTCGTGTCAAGTAAGACATGGGTGATTCACATGCATTGCATGCTATTTATCGCTTTCTATCAAAATATGATAAAAAAAAAATACCGAGGATAAATGCGACCGGACGGCGACGTATTTGAACAATGATTTGAACTCTCCCGCAATAAGCATGATTTCCGTGATCCACGATCGTCCGAATAATACATTATTTACACAGTTTAGAATTTCCAGAGTTTTTGTGGTACCTATTTAAGGAAAAAGAGATTTTTGTAAATTTCCGAAACATACAGCAGATGCGCAGGATGCAACCTCCAAAAAGAGAAGATGTCCGATAAAAAGAGAACGTCTAGTAACCCTATATTATTTATTCTTCGTACTAAATTTTCGCAACTGCATGATTGAAAAGATTTCTCTCAAAACATACATAATGCATAATGTCGTTTTGACTATAATCTACGTTTTTTGTTCGTCTGCGAATGTTTTAAAACGATATTGTGAACTACTTAAAAGCATTAATTAAATATCACCCTGTCATAAGTTTGAACTTGAACTTGAAAAATGTTATATAAACATTCACTGTTAATTATAAACAACTTGAGCGGTGGACGGGAGCGATTTTAATCCTTAATGATGCAGCCATCAGCATTTTGTAACATATAAATACGCTTGCAAACGCCAAGTTCATCAGGCTTTCGGGTCCACATTCTCAAACCGCTCAGTCTAGTTGCGGGGCAGTACACAGGTACGTCCACTTCTAGCTGTTCTATCCCACAACCCCCATAACTGAGAACACTTATGCACAGGTATAGGGTTGTCAGGTCCTTACCTAACCTGGATGAACGTATGCACAGGTATACGGCATTTAGGGGCTACTAAAAGTATAAGAGAGAGTCGAATTTGTGAAGTGTCAGAACTTCCGGTAAAGGGATAGTTTTTGAGGATTGTTAAAATGTAGTGAAAGTGCCTTAATAATCTATGATAAACTTAAAAGACTTACATTATAAATATCAGAACAAATACATATAAATAAGACAACCCCACTACCATAAACTTTATTAATAAAATAGTGACGTCGCTTGCTAGACAAACTTTAAACTAAGCCTCCCTCGAGAAGATATGCATTTCATATTAATTGGTATAGTGTAAACTCTTAATTCATCTATAATCTTAAACACGCCTTTATTAGTATATAGTCTAACCGTTGTTAAGTTTGTTTGTAAATAAACTTGTTACTGTTTTTATCGACGTGTCTCCTTTATTATCTCTTCTCAACTTGACGTAGTGCGTTCCTAGATCTGAGTTACTCTCCTACACGCTAAGTAAGGCGTGGCGCGTGGCGTCACAGATAAAAAACAAAATCGTGACAATATTATTTATTTAACGCATGGTAATGTCTTTTTTTCAGATACCAGCTACTGCATTAAATAAGCGAACATGGCAAGACAAAGGAAAATTGCATTTTAGCCGTTTTGTTTGAAGTTTACTACTTTATTATATAGATTCAAATATATGGTCACTATGTGATCTGAATTTTTGTAGTTTTATTTTATACAAAATATAAATTACCTTCAGATGATCACCACGTCTCTGGTTTTCACCCGGAGTCTCCGTGTTTCGATACCTACCGAGTCTCTTGACTACTTAACCTCCGATTTATCCGAGTCAAACT
>MU186691.1:0-25900 GCA_016904865.1 Pissodes strobi | reverse complement strand
GCAACTATGGTAAGACTGTATAATGCATTGGTTAGACCTCATCTTGAATATGCCTCTCAAGTATGGATGCCTTTACAGTTAGCACACATTGACCAGGTAGAAAAAGTGCAAAAGCGGTTTCTCCGTTATCTATATGTGGTTCAATATAATGCTTGTCCCTACAGGATATTATACAGGGGAATGCTGGATGCTTTCAAATTTCAAACTCTCTTGCAAAGACGAGAAAAACAAGCTGTGCTATTTCTATTCAATGTGCTAAATAACTTTAAGTATAGTGAATCTAATTTCATAAATTACGTTAGATTGAATATGCCAAAGATTAATCTTAGATTGCCAACCGATAAAAAGTTCTTTTTTGTTGATCCTAATAATTTGTTATCCCCTTTTAACCGAATGATGTCTGTAGCAAATGAGGTACTTAGTCAAGTCCAGATAGATATTCTTAACACTACACTCGGAGATTTGAAGGCTGCTCTGAGTCATTTTTAATTAGGTATTATATTTTAAGCCTATGTGATAATCCTAATTTTATTGGATTTTAATAAGTTTGTTTTAGTTTTGTTGTGTATTTTTTATTTTTGTCTTGTTATTTTCTTAATTTTAGGGAGTTTTAAGTTAGTGCTCTGTTATGCTTTACATGTAATTACTTTGAAAGGTGTTTGTAAAGTTTTGCCAGTAAATAAATAAAAAATAAATAAATATTGCCTTTTAAATATTTTTTCTAAATAAGTATTAAGCAGGTAATTTGTGCCTATTTCTCAGTACTTTTAGCATTAACGAATATTTATTTTAAGGATATGAGGGGAGCATTGCTGCAGTTTGTATTTTAGAAGCAGGAGATCAAAATATAAAGGGAGTGGTACGTTTTATTCAAGCAACTCCCAATACTTGTATTATTGACTGCACTATCGACGGTTTAAGACCTGGAGATCATAGTATGGAGATACATGAATGTGGAGATTTATCTAGAGGTATGAGCCTAACTGGAATTGTGATTTTCTTAACAAGTATTGAAGGTGATAGTTTCTTTCACGCGACTGCCGTTAACCGAGCGACGTGAAGCGAGTCCAGGGCAGGAAAAATACTCCACCTCAGTTAAGAGCATAATTTTTTCTGTATTTTCAATAAATTAAAAATTAGTAAGACTGGTTATAGTTTTAGAAATGGCACTTTCAAAACTAAAATACAGATGGGAAAGTGGGCAAAAATGCATGAACTAAAAAGAATATTTATAAATAAATAAATTCCACTGGAAAATCATATATATTTAATTAATATCATTCTTGTTTTCCAGGGTGTGAAAGTGTAGGAAAAATATTTGCTCCACTAGGTTATATGGGTAAAAGAAGTTATGGAAATTTAGGAAATATTACTGCCGAGAGAAATGGTAGATCCTCCTTTAGAATTGAAGATAATGTTTTGAAATTGTCAGATGTAATTGGAAGATCCTTCGTAGTTTGTTCACAGGTAAAATTTTGCTACAGCTGCAATTATTTGTAGTTATATAGGTACACTGCTAATTGCAAATAAATAAAAGTATTAACATATTAAACTAATCCATCTTTAAATTTTTTACTTATATGTTTGAGTGTTTATTGTAATATTATGTAGCATTTTTACTTGCAACAAGCTATATACTTACTTAATTTGATTTTTCAACAAAGATTATTGAGAGTACCTAAATGGCAATTCTATTACTAACAAATAAATAAAGAAAGAACACATGTTTGGAATTATAGATACCAGTAAGTAAGTTCAAAATACCGGCCTGTTTATCTATTATTTATTAATAACAGAAAAATTAATTTGGTCTTTGTGAAGACAACGACAAGCTGTGGAAGATTCTATTTTAAAACAAAAGTTTTGTAAAACTGAATCTGTTTTTGACTTTTAAATTCCAGTAAAGTGAATACTGAAATTATGGACCTTGTTTCTAAGGCTTCAAAAATTATGTTCATGTAGCCATTAAATTGTAAACGAAAGCAAACAGCAGGATTTGATATATGTGCTATTCAGCCATGCCTTTAGGCGTTTATCAAGCTCAGATATTTTTATGATACCTAGCGCTGAATACACTTACTAGACGTCTGGTAGTCCTAACCCAAAATAATGAAAAAAATACTTTGTTGCTTTACATCCCTTTTTGGGTGTAAGTATTTAATATATTTACATTTCCTTAACAGGTTCTATGTTTAATATATTTAATGCATTATGAAATACAAACTGAATGGCTTTTAACAAATATATCCTTGAATGAATTGTTGCAAACATATGATCTCTTGCATCAGTTAATATTCTCACTCTTCTATAATAAACACTAAACACTGAGGATAAACTTGCCAAAAATGTTACTAAATGTTGAGGATTGACAATGCCTTTGTCTATGCTTCTAACACAGTTCTTTATAACCTGTGGGAACTGACAGACATAGACATATAACAGCTCCCATTCTTCAGGTTGATTTAGTAGAGTAAAGTCAATGCTATTCAAGGTAGGCAAACAAGGATATATACCGACGTTAACTTTCTTATCAAATTCTTTAAGTAGCATGGACAATCTTGCACAATTGTAAAATATAAAGGATGGCCCTTTGTTGGCTCCACTTAAATCATCAAGTGTGATTTTTACAGACTTGTGTGGTTTATTAGACAGTAGTTCTATGGTTACTGAAGCCTTACCCAGCTTAGTAAAAAAGTCATTCCATTCAGATGTAGATTGAACATTAACTCTGTATCTATGTTGAGCCATTAGCCTTATGTCTGATATTCGTTTATTAAATAAATCGGAAACCTTGTGTGTAACATCTTTTACACCTCTTTCATTTACAACAGGACCACAAAGAATTCTTGGATTTGATCCATCACTTTTGATATTGTGTGATAATTTCACATAAAGAACATCTACAGAGTTTAAATTAACAGTCAACTTTAACAATTTTTCAATAGTCTCTTTCAGAATGAATAATCTTAGGGTTGTTAAGTCTGCTTCTTCAAGATTTGTTATAATTTGAGTTTCTGCTATTTTAATACATTTTGGAAATAATAACCATTCTCCATATTCATGACCATCAGTTAACACTTTTTTAATTCCGATACTAAACAGTAATGGTCTTTCAAGGAATAAGTGAGCACTACATTTGATGATTTTATATGTCTTTATTTTGGCTTTAAGGTCTCTTAATTCCATTGTAATCTTCTGTAAAGCAGTATTTACATCTGTTTCTTCATGCTTGTAATTGAATATTATGTCCGACTCATTATCTGTAGTTTTTCTCACTAAATGATACCAATTTTTCATAGGAATAGGAAAACTTATATCTCCTAGTTTTTCCAGGTACCTTGTATGCATTTTTATAATAGTTTCATCATCTGTAGGAATCTCGCCAATGATCATGTTATATAAACTGTTAATACACTCATTTAAAGGATTCATTTTAATTTTCTAATTATAACTGAAACTTTTTATCGCAACCACATTGTCACTTTTACTTTACTTTCCATTTCCAGTATTCCTCATCTTAGCCAGTCTCAAAATAAAATAATAAACGTAATAACGTAAAATTTGTAAACATTTTCATTCATTATTTAGTTTAGTTGCTTTCACGTGACGATGTTGCCAAGTTTTGTGTTTTCTTTTGTTCATTCTTTCACAGTCGGACCCGTACTCTCGCAGCTCTCACGTGGAAAGAGGTGTAATAGGGATGTAAATTATCGATTTGCGTTCGATGGAAACAAATTTAGAGCTAGACCTAGCACGACACCTCATCAGCCTTCAGTTTACCGATGTCTGCAGTGCAATGAATTATCTGTAAATGATCTGGTGGTTCAGTGGTTAGATGCTAGGCCTGTGATACGGCGGCCCGGGGTTCAATTCCTGTGGGTTTTATAATGTTTGTTTTAAGGTTATATTTGTAAAAAGTATTTTTTCTTCATTTTGGGCATACCTTGGGTGGTCATGCGTGAAATGAAATAGTACATTGGGCTCATTAGGTGCCGTGCTGGGGCTACCTCCATGTTGGAAACAATCGCGCAACCGAGTATAGAATACATCACTTATCCTCTCTTGTCACGTGGAAGCTCTTTCAGTGACTCAAGAATTACCTTCCTGGGTGTGAATTCTCAAGTCATGAGAACAGCTATCGCATGGGAAGAGAAGATATGACCCAAGTCAATTATGAATGTATTGTGTTTTTCAAATATGCGATTACCATCGAATGAAAATCGATACTTTTACATCCCTATTACACTTTCTCTTCCCCCGTTACATTGTCTTTATAAGAAATAAACAAAGCCCGTTATGACTGTTCCAATATTCCAATGACTCGATGTTTCACGCCTTGCATTGAGTTATAGATGAACGCTATAACTCTGAAAATAATCCAATAAAATAGGAAAGTAAAAAATTGATTTCATGCGATGGGAACAAACGTAGATTTGGAGAATACAATGCATCTCTTTGGATCACAACTTCTCTTCCTACGTGCCCGTGAATTATCGAGTAATTGAAACAGCCAGAAGATGTTATCTAAGTAAATAGGTAGATGGGGGATGTATTTGTATTCTTCAAATACATATACGGTTTGAATCCGCATGAAAATCCAATAAGCAATAAGCGTATATCCTTCTTATACTTCTTCCCACACAAGAACAGTTTTAATGACTCGAGAATTCACGCCCTGGACTACAGGGCCTGAAGTGCGCGTTGAGTTCGTTTGGTTTAGATCGCTCTGAATGGTTCTTGCTGTTTCATATTTCAAGTTGGTTTAAAAGTGGTAATTTTTTAAACGTACGATAGAATAACTGAATAAACATATCATCCTACGTTATATCTAATGCGTTTTATTTGAGTTAGGTGGAAAAAACGCGATTCCTTGTGAAATCGTGAGTTCACAACATAGTAGCCTGGAGTTGTCGGGCAAATATCACAGAACATTAACCAGTCGCTGGCGCTGAACTAATAGTGAATTGGGGCCTATAATTTCGACCAGTCCGGTTTTCATTATAGTCGATCTCGCTGGTCTAATTTTTTAATAGTTTGTAGACGTTTCCCGTACCACGTCAGAGAGCTTCAGAGCTGCGCGCGCATTACATTGTTGACAAACACCATATTTTTAGGGTCTAGCGAATGGCTGTCAACTGGTCTCGCAGTTTAGTGGTTGGATGCTTTGTCTGCGATACGGCAGCCCGGGTTCGATTCCAGTGGCAAGACGTTTTGTTTCCAGTGGCAAGACGTTTTGTTTTTATTTTTAATATGTGTAAAAAGTTTTTTTTTTCATTTGGACATGCATTGGGTTAGATTTGGTTAGTTTCTGTTGGTTGTGCCCCCGAAGCGAGCGGAGGGCCATGCGTGAAGTGTAATATTAGACATTTTTGTCAACAATGTTTTTTTTGTGGCCTAGCGATCAGTCTTGGTACGCTATTGGTATCACCCTTTCTTTCCCAATGGTTGCTAGACAATGACGTCAAGCGAACGGCATCGGCACTGAACTATATAGAGGCATCGGTCGCCACGTGCTGTCATAATCTTTCGTATATGGAGCACAATTATTCATTACCAACTAGCTAATTTAAAAAATATTTTTTTCTATTTTGGTATCATAAAGAAGTAGTCTTTTCGATACGCAAAGTAGTGTCGAAAAAAAGCTCTTTTCGACACTACTTTTGTTGACTGGTTGCTACTATATTATCAAAATTGTTCAATGTCAAGGCTCACGAGCAGAAATTTCGACACCGTTTTGAATGGGATTCCTAATAATACAGACGTCAAAAGTGACAAGATGGCCGTCCAACTTTTGATCGCGACTTGAATAAAGTAATGTTTTTCATTAAAAAACGTGCAAAATAGAAAAAATAGTATAAAATACACGTTTTAAAAGACATTTAGCGCACTCGCACGTTAGGAAACTCCCCGCAAGCGGGTCGTTTCCTAATTTCGTGCTCGTGCGATATGGTCTTTTAAAACTAGTATCTTAATATACTATTTTATAGCAAAAAAAAACTTATTGAAATTATGTAACCCCTTTGAAATAGGTGTTCTTCTTTTAATAAACAACGATCACGATTAATCAATGTTACTTATTTTTTCCAATACATAAAATATTAGTTTCAGATGTTTAAATCAATTTTAATTTTACAGCTGCAAAATATCTCGAACTAACATGAAAATAGAGACGCTATTAAAATATAATTTTCAAATAAAGCAGCCCGTACTCGCCATTTTTCTGTTCGGATCGTTTTTCGACATCGATTCACGTGCTCAACTCTATGGCAGTAATGCCAAATTTAAAAGTAGGAGAAGTTTCGGCATAACCATATTTCCATATTTTTGAGATGTTGACTTTGACATTTCGTGGCCGTGGTTTGTTTTCATGTTGTCAATGTTTTCCTTTTCGTCAGGAATAGCGCAACAGAAGAAGACTTGATATGAGTTAAAATCAAAGTCCGTATTACCTAAGAAAAATGCATTCTGAATATACAGTGCAGACGATACCCCACAATTTAAGCAAAGAAGAAACGATAGTACAGATGGTAGAAATCTTAGACCATTTAAATGCAATCACCCAAGATATATTTTCACGAGTTAATAAAAGACTAGAACTAAACACTGAGAAATTATCCAGTATTTCAAAACGAATAGATGTAGCCTCTTCCAAAGTTGATAACTTAAAAGGAGATAAGAAGGCGAAGACTGTGTTTTCTAGTAGTAAATATCCTGCAGTCGATGTTAATCGAGATTATGTTTCTATTTTTTATGAGCCATCAAAGATTGAACGAGTCAGGCATGAAGTAAAGCATAGCAAATATATTTCAACCTATGATCCTCTCTCTAAACTGCAATTTTACCATGTTAAAATGCCTGACCAGAATGATACACATGTATCAGAAGGGCTGGGTGAAATACCAGGAGATACAAAATGTATAAATGACTTACTGCTCTTTAATACTGGAAAAAATGTTTACAGAGACTCAAGGCCCAGTGATTCTTTTAAAAGACCTGAAATTGTTAACAATGTAGAGCATTTTGTTACTTCAGAGCTTGGTGCTGCACCTCTATCTATAAGTCAACGTTCATCAATGCAACAAGCAAAAAAGGATAATTATTTCTATACTCCAACAATTGAAGAATTGCCAGCTCTAGATGTACCATGGGATTTACCTGATTTACCGGGCATTGCCGACGATGTAAGATATGAAAATGATACTGGATCTAGTATAGCTCCATCTGTATTTAATAATAATCAAATAGCTGATCTGGATTTGCCAAATATTTCAGAAATTAAAATGATACCGGATGTCTCTCCTCCACCACCACCTGTGCAAGACATACCAGAGCCACCTCCCGTACCCCAAGTAGTAATAGGAAATGAAGCTAGATCTAACTCTGAGTTGGAGCTTGCTGAACCTAATATTCCAAATAAGACAATGGAACTGTCAGGTATGTTCTTCTAGTTTACTTATAAATGTTGTAATTAATAGTTTTACATGTTTTTTCCCTGTAAGGCCCGCTCGAGGGCTTCCTCCACATAGGAATGATTCCTCTTCTATTTATAGTAGGGTTTAAACCAAAAATTGTATGTATGTCTGCTATTTCTCATTTAAAATTCTCCTCAACAGCAAATACTACCGAATCTGTTTTTCTAAAATTGCTGACGGTTTCAAAGGATTTTGTATAGGATTATCCAATGAGGACGAAACAAGGCCATTTTCCAGGCAGTAAAAATGTTTATCGTGAAATCCAATTATGACTTGTTGGATTACCCTGTATACTTCACACAAGATTCAGACAGCCAAGAGATTTTTAAAATGATTTGATGTTTTTCTGCAAATCAATGAAATTATCTTTAAAAGAATATGATACTTTTCTATGTGGCTTACAGATGACTGTGGAAAATGCCTCCAAAGTTATTAAGTGGCATAAGGGGAAATTTATAATTAATAGATTAAAACAAACATTTATTAATATATCACATAAAGAATTGCATTTATATTCATTTGTTAGATTTTGAAGTTGCCAAATTAAGCACATTTTTTACATTCCATGAGGTGATGTTAGGTGGAATATAAAATGGGTTTTAATAGTTCTTCAGGTTATTCCTGTATCATATGATGGAAGAATCATATCAAAATAAATAACCAAAAATCGCAAACATCTTGCGCCATCCCGCTCACTCCTTGTCATTTAGATGGGCACCTGCAACTTATTTGTCGCCGCGGTTTTACGTTGAAGATAAGATTTTTTTTCTGTGACGGGAGAAACGTTTTACATTTTATCTCTGTTGCCAGGTAACAAAATATCCCTTTTTATGAAATTACTTTTTTCCCCGGTAAAAAAGTGACTACTTTTTTCCCGGCTATACATACATATATACACATAAATCAAATCACAGAATTAAATTGACAGATATTTGATTACTTTAAAGGTTTCCCTAGCAACGCAGGTCTATTGTCACTATAAGTACAACAGCCTACCAGTTTAAAAATTCAAATTTCACATCGATAATTTTCTGACTTTAATATATTGTAGTAATATGTTGTCTCAATATTAAATCGTCGTTTTTCCCGTCACAGAAAAAAATAGTGTATTATACACGGGAAAAATATTAGATTTTAGCTCTCGGTTTTTTGTCTCCCTGCGCTTCGGGTCGGGAGGCAACACAACCTCGAGCTAAAATCTAATACTTTTTTCCCTTGTATAATAAATAACTATATAACTAGAGAGCTAAATAATAGGCTTTTTTAATACCTTAACATTTTTTGTCAAGAGCTGCTGTATGATATTCAAACTTACTCACTGATTCTATATTTACCTCATGTGATGCCAGAATGGCTGTCTATCAGTATTATTATATATTCGTTGTATAACCCATAAAGTAAATGTACCTATAAACATATACAACATAATAATTTCAGTATTTGACTGAAAAAATTGATCTTGATCTACAGAAAAAGATTCCATATTTAAAAACTGGAAAAACCCTGAACAGAACCCTTTGTTAAGTGTTAATAAAAATTAAGAATTTATTTATGGGATATTATAGTATGGAGCATACAGTGGTTATATTATTAAATATATGAATAGTTTATTTATTGGAAATATTTTTTTTAGATATTACTGTTGATTCTGCTCCTAAGCCTGTTGCACCTAAAGATACACCTGCCCCACCACCGCCTCCAGTTGTGACTCTTCCACAGAATGATTCCAGGGCTAGTCTGATGGATGCAATTAGAAAAGCTGGTGGTTCTCAGAAAGCTAATCTTAGAAAGACAAGTGAACAATCTCAAACCACTGTAGGTAAAAATGTGTCCTCTTCAGGGGACCTAATGGCAGATTTGCATTCGAAACTGATGATGAGAAGAAAAGGGATATCAGGGGTCAAAAAAGTCGACCAAGGAAATGGTTCTAATCTTGATACTACTGATTCTGCATTTGCAAGACTCTCATCTATAATTCCTCCACCTACAAAAAGTAGTGATGTTGGAAGTGGTGTTTCAACAGATGATGAAGCTTGGAATGATGATGATGACATTTAAAAATAATTGTGTTTCCAGGCAAAATATATTTGCCAAAATATTAATAACACTGCTTTTTATGCTTATGTTATTTGCATTTCCCTTAGTTTATTAAGTAAATTAGTTATTTAATTAAAGGCCTATGTGGTATCTGCAAAATATTTCAAAATACTTATCTTTAATATGTCAACGATTCTCTAACGATAAATATCATTTTGTAGTTTATTGATATGTCCTGATATGTGATATTTGTTAGAATAATTGCAAGTATAAATATATATAATTTGTTTATTTCATAATTGTTTACTTTTAATTTTTTTTAAAACGGCTGTTAATAACAATTTGAAATGCGTGAGTTCAATTGTCTATTATCTGTTGAAAAGCCTAAGTAGAAACATTAGTAAGACATTCTCACGACCTACATTTGTACAGCGTCTCGAAGTGCAAATTCTCTAAACCTAAACTAACAAGTAATTTTAGATATCCTGAGATGAAAATCTGTGAGTAATAAAAACAAACTAATTTTGAACCTTTTTATCTCCTTCACTGACAAATATAAATGGGGTCCAAACTACACTACACCTAGGGGCAAAGGGCCCACGTGTACAAAGATTTGATGGCCGCAATGTAGTTGATATTTTGACACGTTCGACATAAGAAACTTGGTCAATATAAGGATTTAGGCAACTCGCGGTCCTCTAAAATTAGTTCTAAGTCGGTAAACGATAAAATATTCCAAATTTTTATAATTTTGTAAACTTAGAAACGTGCCCTACACTTACCCAAACTAACCAGATTTAAAAATTTAAGGCGCACCATGTAACCACATTATCTAAGTACTTGCATTCAATAACATTCATTTAAAGTGTTTACAGTAAAAAAGAACAGATCGTCGGCAAACAAGTGACAGTTACAAGTTTTAAGCATTAAAGTCACAATATTTTTCAGCAACAAAAATAAGATCAGCCCTAAATAATATTCCTGAGGCAATCCTAATGTCACATAGACCTCTCCCTTCAATTTAACATACTATTTTCTGCTCCGAAAAAGCGAGCAGGTTAGTAGTCCCTTTTAAAAACTGTGCTGAGGTGACTTTATAATTCTTATAAAGTCAAAGTCAAAATATGCTTTATTGTTATAAGAAACATGTTCTTATTAACAAAGCCAAAAGAGAAGATATATAAAGATTTAAAAAGTATAAATGTATAAAGAAAATTAAAAAAAAAACCTAAATAATAAGGACCACAAACTATTTTCCGTTAGTTAAAAAGAAAAAAGAAAAACTAAACAAAAAATAACATTCAATATAAACTCAATCATAAAAATACATGTTCAAAAATTAGCTGTGAACAGGATAAAACAAAAAATAAAAATTGATAAAATATGACTAGAATATTGTGTAAGAAAAGAAATAAAAACTATATATAAATTAAAAGAATAAAATATATGTACAAGACAAAAAATTTTACGTGCACAACCAAGAAAGTAAAAAATATAGATTTATTTATTTATGTAAAAAATAAAATGACATTGGTACACAACAGATGTAGATATAAAAACTCAATAAAATAAAACAATGAAAACAGAAATTTGTCACTAAGTTATAAAGCTATTACAGTACTATTAAAAAATGTCATTAAAATACTCTTCAAGAGCATAATACGCCTTGCCTTGCCTTGTAAAATTTTTTCTACTGATCGCGAGAATTGCTTATTACTTTCAATAATATTCCTATATATTCCCGATATATGATTGTATATTTTTAAGCTTTGGTATATTAGTGAGTTCCTAGTAAGCACCCTTTTTGGGATTGTAAGTCTCAGTTCATCACAATTGCGTGTAGTATACCCTCCGGTAACATGTATATTTCCATATTTTTTGTGAATTAAGGTTACTGTTTCTAAAATAAAAATAGCACAAAGCGTTAGTATTTTTTCACTGATAAAGAATGGTCTACAATGTTTTCTTGGTTTTAGTTTACATAAATATCGCAATGCTCTTTTCTGCAGTACACAAACTGACTGGAACCGTTGTTGGGTAGTCCAACCCCAAAAAGCCACTCCATATCTTAAATTAGACTCTACAAGGGAAAAGTAGACAGATCTTGACATATGGTGCCCCAAGTTGTGACTGACCACTCTCACTGCGTAACAAGCAGAACCTATTTTTTTGTTCAGGGCTGCAATATGCTCGGTGAATTTAAGTTTCTCATCAATCATGCCCAAAAACTTTACAAACGATCTACACCTAACAACATCATTATCCAGTGTTAAATCATTAAAACTACACGTAAATGGTAATATATTTGTTTTATTATTATTAAAGCACAAGCAATTGCAGTCACACCACTTCTTTATCCTTTTAATATCCTCCGAAACTTTAGTGGTCAGGTTTTCAAGGCTCTTGTCCAACCAAAGGATTGTGCAAAGAGAGTGAAATAACCAGTGACGTCAATACTGGTTAGATAATTAATATACAATAAAAATAATAAAGCTCCCAATACTGAGCCTTGAGGCACACCATGGGGATTGATAAGCTCTGATGAATCAGCTCCTTGACACCTAACCATCTGTTTTCTATCCATTATATATGATGTAATCCATTCAAGGGCAGTTCCCCTAAATCCATAGCGCTCCAATTTTTCTAGTGGTATTTTACGATTCACGCAATCAAACGCTTTAGAGAAATCGCAAAACACCGCTGCAGCCACATTTCCCTCATGGAGTCCCATGTACAGTTTTTCTAGAAAACTAAAGATTGCATCCCTTGTACCCCTTGAACTTTGAAATCCCCATTGACAGTTATTAAGCAGTTTGTGCCTTGAAATAAAAGAGAGCATTCTAGTCTTCACTAATTTTTCTATTATTTTAGATAATGTGGGAAGTAAGGATATAGGTCGATAACAAGTGGGATCACTTGAGTCTCCTCCTTTAAATAGAGGTATGACCAAACCAGTTTTTAAGCAGGAAGGAAACACGCCCTTATCAAAAGAATCATTTATAGCATTTGTGAATGCACTCAATGCTGAGTCCGGTAAATTGTCAAAAATTTTGACTGATATATCATCCAGACCAGCGGAATTCTTATTTTTTATTTCCTTAAAAGTACTTCTAATTTCTCTTATATCAGTGTGACCCATATAAAATGATTCCAAAACAGACACATTACGAGGAAAAGACATGGGATTCACTTGAGAATTCAAGGAGGTTGGCCCGAATGATCTCAAAAAATCTTCGAGATAATGGAGAGCAGAAAATTGCCCTTATAATTCAGTATGTCTGATTTGGATCGCTTCGTAACAACAGTAAATAGCAGGGTCGACCATTCCTTCATCCTCGTCAATCGGACTGCTGGGTATCTCGGTCAACAGCAATATGTCCTGGCATGACCACGTTGCTAACATCGCAAAATCAGCCTCCCAGAAGCTTGGTGCGCTATTTTGCAACAAAAATCTCTATACACCGCAGCAGTTGCTCTTGCTCTACAAAGCGCAAATAAGACCGTGCTTAGAATATTGCTCACATATCTGGGGTGCCGCACCAAAGCACACCCTAAAGCTGCTGGATTCCATACAGAAGAGAGCAGTGCGTCTCGTCGGCGACCCGGAGTTGACCCGGAATCTAGATAGTCTGGAACACCGCAGACATGTAGCCGAGATATCTCTGTTTTACAGATACTTTCACGGCAGATGTTCCCAGGATTTGGTCCGCCTCATCCCGCCCCTGGCAGCTCCTGTCAGACAGTCACGACAGACGGCAAGAGCGCATCAGTTCGTCGTACAACTGGAAACACCTAGAACATCGCTTTACAAGAACTCCTTTGTCTGGCGCACTGCATCACTGTGGAACTCACTCCCAGGACATCTGTTTCCCACTAATTACAACTTACAAATATTCAAGAGCCGTGTCAATCAACATCTTCGCACACACACCGCTCGTCGAGCGCCATAGGGTCTCCCTTTAGTGTGTGTGCCACTGCCATAAAAAATAAAAAAAAAAAAAACTGAAAAGTTTGATGTGTAAAATCATCTTTAAGATATTTTACACGAATGCTTTGCTAGGTTCCTGATACATTTTTCCAAGAAAAAACGAACTAATCCATCAGGTCCTGGACACTTGTCAACCTCCAGGACTCTCAGCCTACTCATGACTTCATCTTCATGAAAAAGGTCGGTGACATGACGCTTCTAAAACTTCCATTAATGGTCGGTCGAAAAAAACAGGACGGAAAGTGGTGTGCAAAAGCGTCGACAATATCGGTTCGATTATCCTTGGACCCCTCTTTCTATTCCAGTGTGCCCTTCTTAAGAGAGCCAATATATAAGACCAAACATAGGCTCATTATGTTCGGTGCTGGAAATCAACATTATTTCGCACAAGTCGGAAAGGCTTTCAACTTCATTTCTAAGTAGTTACTAATTTGCATAGTATATCTACACTTCTTGTACTTGATATGCAGCATTTTTTTTTCTATTTAAGCTCTGGGCAAATTTATTTGCGGTATGTGCTATCAATAACAGTTCTGGTCGTTAGAAATTCTTCAATAACATCGTAAATTAAGCTGTAGAACTCTCAACCATCATTTTGACCTTATTTACCTCACACTTTCCATTTCAATCCAAATAGGATGTAAGCAGTAATAATAGATTCTCTAATGTGGACATATACCTGAGCATCAGGTTAATTTCAAGTGATGGATGATAGCTGTACAACAGCAGCTTTTTCTATAGCGAAGGCTGAGTGAGTTCCAACTAGATATGCGTTGTTAAGAGGAACTAACCAACAGGTAGGTCAGTAACAACCATCTTCGTGTTTCAATTGCTCAATTCTAACTATCAATAACTGATATATGCTTCCGGTTTGACTTTGGAGACATGTATGCACGACCAAAAATCAGGCATTCTCTATTTAGTTGAACAACCACCCTTTCTTCCTCAAAATAAATATGTGTGGCTTCCCTCCCAGTTGGTTGAGTTAATTTGAATTTGATTGCAATTAAAACACCATGACTTTGGGTACAAACCAAACCCAATATTGCCCTCAGTTCTGGTCTAATAAGACTGGTAAGCCTTTAGTCATGAAACCTGGCTTGGGGTCAGTCAATACTGAGAATATCTAATGATAAATTTGTATCTTTTTATTCCATATATTTGTGTCACTTTAATAGCTGCTTTCCGTTGAGGGTGTTTCATTTAAATCCTAGCTCAAAATTATGGGTACCTGATGAAATAAGGGATTTAGATCGTTACATCGACAGCCCAGAGGGGCAGTCCTAAACTGGGCGTGGTCTACAGGGTTGTCTATCGCTTAGGCATAGATTTTTAGTAAAAAAATTAATCTAAATAAAACCTATTGCCATCAAAATTTCCCAATTTAGAAAATTTCTTCAAGACAATGTGGTCAGTTGTTTCTGAACAACGTGGATATGTATCCCATAGATCAGCAATATCGGCTGTTTTGCCCTGCCTCTATTTTATAAAGAGTCTTGAGGTGGAGAGTGCCCTGTTGGGATTTGTTGATGATCTTAGCAGGGCGGTCGACTGTGCCGGACATAATGCTCTTCTTCACAGCTGATTCTCATCTTTGCTTAAGCAATATGTTGAGATAAAAGGTAGTAATACGGATTCATCGGACATTGCCCGATCAAATAACCTTGATGTCTACATGGGTGTGGCGCAGGGCTCTGTTTTGGGTCCTATCTCATTTCTTATTTTTGTCAATCCTTTATCCTTAGACCTGTTACATAGTAGCATAACAATATATGCTGATGACACGTCAGCTATCGTCAGGAGAAGTCACTGTCCTATGGAAACTGCAGCTAATAGAACGTTACAAGAATTAAATTAATGGTTTGCTCTTAACGAACCCTTTTTAAAAACCGCAAAGACTAATTATATGGTATTTCGTACTAGTCAAATATGGTTAAACTTAGATTTTGAGTTGTATTCCTTCAATAATAAACTCAGATGCGAAAATTTAATAAAATGTCTTGGTCTTCAGTTCGATGATACCCTCTCGTGGGAAGTTCAACGTACAAACTTATCCTTAAACTTAAATATTTTTTGATAGGTTCTCAGGAACCTAAGTATTTATCATGCATTTGTATCCACTCTCGGATCCTGAATAGGGTCCAGGTTTAAGGCACTCGCGCCTCATATGGTAAAAACGTATTTTGAGATGTATTGCGGGTGTGCCGTCTAAACCTTCCTGCAGGGCCCTTTTTAACAATTTAAAAATTTTAGCTGTACCTTCTGTAGATATATTTCAAATTTGTTTGCTTGTGTATAGAAATAGTAACCTGTTTCTTAAAGATGGACAATTTTACAGTTGTGGAACCCGTAATTTTGACAAATTTTCTTTAATCCTTAGTATACTTAACTTGTCGAATAACTTTATAATGCAGATAGGTTCAAAAATGTTTAATAAATTACCAAATAAAATCAAAAGTAGCAAACGTGTTCCTATCTTTAAGAAAGATTTATAATCGTTTTTGCTTGACAAATGTTATTATGATATTGTCAAATTATGAACTGCCCTATATTGACTATTTTTATTGTATTTCTTTTTAAGTTGTATCATATATATGTAGAATGTGCACTAACTAACTATTTTATTGACGAACTACATTATGTGTCCTTTGGATAATAAATGATTTGATTTGATTTGATTTAATTTAATGTTATGTGAGTATTACCAATAGAGTCCTTATGATATTTTTTCTATATATATTGAAGAGCGAAATAATCTGCAGGACACTAGCTAAAAACATTGAAAAAATCTCTTCTTCCTCGACGGGTAAATCGTTCTTACATCCTTTGTAATGTAAACAACTATTATAATCACTGTATCTTTGTAAAAAATATTTTTTTCCAGTCGCTAATATTACTTGCAGGTAGAGGGAGTTGGTCAAGTTCCAGTATCTTGTGGAATCATTGCAAGATCTTCCGGTCTATTCCAGAATCCGAAAACAATTTGTGCTTGCGATGGAACTACTATTTGGGACGAGGTATCCAAACCTAATTCTAAGTCAAGTTTATAAAGCTAAATACATTTAAGAAAAAACATTTTGTTTTGTTGAAAGTTTTATAAATAATATTAAAAACCAGTTTATGGTATGATTTATTTTATGAAGTAATTATTTTTGAGGTATTTTTTATGGGGCAACTATAGATAAATAGGGTGTAATTATTAAAGTGCTAAGTTTAAGCTTATAACAGGATCAAATATATTTTGTAAATTATTACAATTCACACAGTCTCTTTATTTTTCATATCGTGAAAAATTCAATATCCAATAAAAATTCGATAGAAATCGCGTTAGTTGGACGATTGGTTACTATGGAAGTGTATAATATTTTAATAATCACCGAAGTTATTAAAGTTTGACATTTAGTTTCCATGTAGATCAATCATTTTGCTGTATAGACTGCGGAGTTTCCACTATGCTGCCAAAGCAGGAAAAAGGGAAACTTTATACTGATTCGTATTAGTCTGCAAATTATCACTTTTCTGTCAATTGGCGAAAAAAGTTTTATACAGCCGCCCGGCAGTTTAAAGAATTGAGTATTTTAAAATGTAATCTATATTTTAACGTTTAAAGAAAAAAAATGCAGGTATTATTAAGAGCGAATGTCATTTTTATTCCTAATAATACAAAATATTATTATTGTTCTAACGATATAATAACTTTAATATCTGTTTTTACTTGATAGAATACCTGTAAAAATTTGCTATATCTATGATACAAAATATCAGTGTTGTCTGATCTATTATCTATAAAATTTTTATTCGCTTCCTCAAAAAATAATCAAAATGAGAATACGAGCAGTTTTGCTAAGAATAGTGCGTTTTGTGTGTTCTTTTCAATTAGATTTAAATTAAAGTTGCCAGCTTTTACAATTCGAAATTTGCTAGCACCACATCCAGCGTTCCCTAGTCCTAGTGGTCGATTGAAAGTTTCAGAACATCCCAATACAGTTCTGTATAAACACATATCAACAAATTCCAAATTCTACGTCAATAACATAAGTTAACTTCACAAAACATTTAACGCTTTCTTTAGAGACAACATTTTTATTCTTCGTCCGCATACATCATCATGTACCATTTGAATAAACCCTCGAAAAGTGTGATACCATATTATAGCCTTCTAGTTTGGGTTAGTTTGGTTTAACCCAGTCTCAATTAGTGCTCACTAACTTATTTACTGGACATGAATGGCTCAATATCCGGCGTTTTAGATTTGCAGATTTTTAAACACAATATAGAGCTATGGACGACACTTTAAATTTCTATTATAACAAAATTATTATGACCACACTGACTATTAATTTGTTGGTTAGTGTAAATAATGAACATTATACAGGCATCGATATTTTTTCATGCTATGTTATTTTTGTTCTTTAGTGGTGTTTATTGGTTTGTTTAAATTAATGCTACTAAGATAAACAGTAAACATTTGTAAAACTCACATTTGATGCGTGACGCATTAATTGCCTTTGGGCGGTCCTACTTCTATTTTTTTGCCAGTACTGAACAGTTTTATATTAGCAAAAAAAAATAATATAATTTTTGTAAAATTCATACAGCACTTAAGCTGTCAAAAAACCCCATCTGTGGGCGTTTATCTCTCTTGTAACCTTTTATCTTGACAATACTGGTGGCTATAAAGATGGAAGCGATTTAAATTTTTTCTTTGTTATAATATAATAGCTGTTTAGCATATTCATTAAATATTTATGTTTGTATTTAAAATTGAAAGAGGGATATAATAATTGATGATTAATGTGACACAATTGTGCAGAGGCGTGCTCGTGCTGATTGCGATATATTATACTGTTTAGGAAGTAAAAAAATATATGTAAATTTTTTTTCATGTTTTCTATGTATTTTGTTCATATTTCCGTCCATGTTGACGTTAGTAAAGCTTATTAAATTATCTTGCATGGAAGTCACATAATATTACAGTTAAAATTGTTAGCTCAATAAGGAAATACATGGAACGTTTTCAATGTCAACTATATTTTAAATTTGGAGTTCATGCATATAAATTAGATTATTAAGCTTTTTCTTACTCTGAGCTTTACGCGATAGGACGTAGTTCCAGTTTCCAGTTGACTTGAGGTTAGGTCACATTTCGTGATTTTACGTGCTAACACCTGTTAAAACTAACCCAAGCTAACTCCTTAAATGTGAGATGATATCTTTTAAAGCATCGCTAATGATATTTTCCCGTTAAACACACAAACGTCATATCACAAAGTTCTTTAAATGCAAAAAAGTGCCTAAACAAATATCAAAATATATTTGGACCTAAACTAGCTTTTAATATTTAACACTTTGATGGGTTCTTTGTCATCTTAAGACTTGCGGTTTAGTTTGCCAGTGGTTTAAAAACCAAATAAATGCCGATAAGATGACTGCATGATACAATCTCCCGTTATTGTATCATGAGATGACTGCGTATTAATACTTTGACTATCTACTATCGGACAAAATGAATAACATGTTATTGGTGAATGGATGGATGTTAGATTGGCTAATAACGAAATTTCAAGACATTTATATATATGCTTTTAAACTTGCCAAAGAAATATTGTTCCACCACTGCTATACATATGTATTAAGGTCAACAGACTTTTGCTGGTTTTACCTATCCCATCCTATTCTTTTGATCTTAAAATATGCGCTCATTATCACTTCTGCCGCTTCAAAGTACCCTCATAAGTCACCATGTAACTGTATACGCACGATATATAAAAGAAAATATAATAAAGCTATAAGGCACTTGTTTTTGCAAAATGTTTGCAATTTTGATTAACGTATTTTTTGTACCTTTGATTCAATGTGAAACAATAAGTTATAATGAAAATGTGTTCGCCGGTGAAGCGCTTCATAATGTTATGAACAATCAGGAGTTGATGCACTATTTTCAAACGATCAATAAGGAATCTTTACCGGAATATGAAGTGGTGTATTTACCAACCGCTACCCCTATCAGAAAATGGTTTGGGGATGATCCAGAACAAGGGGAGTTTGAATATAAATTTTCTGCATTTGAAAGGTAAATACTTATTGGATACTGAAAAGGATTTTCTCTATGTTTCAAATTATATTATACTTATGGAGTAAATATTTTTGCAATTATTTGTTACAACTTAAATTGGCAGGATTGCAAGACAAAAATGCAGCTTGTCATAGTGTGATTATTAGGATTATTGTTTTTATTTGCCACTGTCCTTAGAATTGTTGAATTCAGATATTTAGACAAGATATACCTGCATTTCCGGACGGAATTCTAAAGCCTAAAACAAGAATGAAATACTGCTCAGAAGTTTGTTTTAAACAATGTGACGCACATAATGCAATACTTGAAGTATCGGTTGTCCCGTCATATTCTCTTTGTCGAAAGCCTTTTCGAAAAAAAAAATAATTTTTAGAACAAAGGCACTTTAGCTTTCGCTTAAATTTCACTTAAATTTTGTTTGAGAAAAATCTGCCTTACCGTAATTATTGAAGCCTGAAATATATTTATATTTACCTTTATTTTTTCTATTAAAACTAATTTTTGGTTGTTCTAATAAAGTAATAAATTTTGCTTTGCTTTAAATGATTACGGCAAATTTTAAATTTTTTTTGGAATAAAAATTATCTCTAATTTACGCATATGCGTATACTCTTTAGACTTCAATAACACCGATGGTAGTTTTGGATATTGAATATTAGGGTGTAAAATTTCATACAAAAACTTAAATGTATTCACTAACCATTACATTATTTTTAGACCCATATATTTAAAGCTCAAGCGAAATACAGATATAGTGGCTTCTTCATTCAAGACATATATTCATGGCGAAGACGGAATGAAATTTTTCAATGAAACTCCCCTAAATTGCCATTATTTGCATGAAGATTCAAATCTAGTGGCGGCTTTAAGTATTTGTGCTCCAAAATCTGTGGTAAGTTTACAGTTGCATTAAAATTATTCAAAATTCATTAAGTAATAACGGAATTAAAAAAAAATTGCTCAGGAATTAAAAAGACAAAATTTTTTAAAAATAGTAAACATGTCTTAAGTTAGTGGCATGCTAATATTTTAGGGTGTGATTTCTCAGATCATTTTATGAAAAAAAGGTCATATGAACAATGTCCGCAACGGCTTAAATTTTTAGACGCATAATAAAAAAACAAATTAAAAACTTAGCACATATTTAAAGGTAAGAAGAATAAACTTTACCTTTAAATTAATGGTAAGTTTTTAATTTAGTTTTTTATTTTCTGTGACCTCCCTCTAAATAAAATCCACGAGCTGCCACTGGCATCATAGAATAAGTGTTCAAAAATTATTCGTTAGTATTAAATGAAGCAAATTTAATTTGATTGTGTTAGTCATAAAAACGCAAGAGACCTTTTTTATGTTCAATTGACCAAGCTAATCGTAAAAATATCCACGGCACTGGTGGAGCGATAGAATAACTTTTCTTACCAAAATATGTCGTTTTATATCCTATTAACACATACCAAAATTGAAAATAATATCCAAAGTACTTTCAAAGATATTAAAAATAACGATTTAAAAAACAATTATATGAACTTTTCTGCATAAAATGGGCTGAGGAGTCACACGTCATTAAGAAACACCCTGTATATCTTTGTTTCAGTTTCATGCATTTATTTATACAGGTTTTCTTTTTATTTTTAGCAAGGCTTAATTTTCACCGATAATTCCACCTTTGAAATTCAACCTCTTACTCCAAAATTGCGAAGATTAACTAAACGCCAAGCTCCGGAATTTATTAACGATGAGAGGGTACCACATATTATTAAGAGAGCAAGATTTGATAGCGAATCTTTACTAGATGATATTTTCCCTTCAGCAGGTGAGAGTATGATATTTTCATCTAATCAGCATTATTTGGGTTAAACAGAACGTCCCCAAACTAAGGAATCATTAATATTATCTTTTGTTACCTTTCATTATATGCCGAACAGGATATATTTTATATGTGTAAAGGGGTGGGGAGGGGGGGGAAGTTGTTCCTAGGAAATGGACCTAGCACAGTTGTTTTGATTTCCGATCCATTTTTATCAGGAATCGACTATCAACAACCTCCTGATTAGTTCTTGATATATATATATATATATATATATATACAGGGTGAAACAAATTCGCGTCTCACTATTGGGATCTCGTAAACGGTAAGAGATACAGCAAAGTTTAAATTAGGGCAAAGTTGCGCAATTTAAGGGTCATTGATATGCCGTTGAGAAATTTAGAAAATTCAGACTTTTTCCGGAGATATCCGTAATAAACCTAAAATCAGCTATTTAATTTTTATTTTTTCCTGACTTTATTTCAAGAGATAACATGAAATAAATTTAAGATTTTTGTTGCCACTTTTTCTCCTTTATAAGATGACAGTATCAAATTTTAAATCTGACGTTTCATGTCCGCGCCCCCATCATCAACTGAATTTTTTTAAATACGGACTTGGATTTTTTATTTCATTTTTTAGAAGCCAACGATGTATCACACTTGTCCAATAGCGGTAACAAATATTCTTATAAGTGAAATCAGGTCAAAAAAGATCGCCCCATCTCTGTCTAACACATTATCTCTTACGGAAAAAATCTAGATTTGTTGATTTATTGATAAGTGTAATACATCGTTGGTTTAAGGAGACCAAAGGCTTTTAAAAAATGAAATAAAAAAATCCAGGTCCGTATTTAAAAAAATGAAGTTGATGATGGGGGCCCGGACACGAAACGTCAGATTTAAAATTTGATACTGTCATCTTATAAAGGAGAAGAAGTGGCAATAAAAATGTTAAAATTATTTCATATTTTCTCTTGAAATAAAGTCAGGAATAAATAAAAACAAAATAGCTGATGTTCGGTTTATTTCGGATAACTCCGGAAGTAGTCGGAATTTTCTAAATTTCTCAGCAGCATATTAATGACCCTAAAATTGCGCAACTTTGCCCCAATTTAAACTTTGCTGTATCTCTTACCGTTTACGAGATCCCAATAGTGAGAAGCGAACTTGTTTCACCCTGTATATATATCCAAATTAATAATTTTTTTTATATTTATTTATGATGCACTAAATATTTTAACTAAAGCAATTTCCATCGTTCGTGCAAGATGTAGCTTCTTTACTTTAAAAAGCAAAAATCAATGAAATCTAAAAATTTACGTTTTAGCTCATTTTGACTTTCCATGATCATACCTTATTTTTTTCCATTTTTCAAACAATATTTAGCTTTATTTCATATAAAATTAAATTAAGACTAGCGCCTTTAGGCTCTGATCTCAGAAAGTTTACGTATGCACTAAAAATAAGGAGTTATTATCAGTATTGAATAACATAAACATTTTAGTATACGAGAAATATATTAACCTACATTTGATTAAATAAAACAATCAAATTAAATTAATACCTGTTTCTACAATTTTTTTAAAATGAAAGTACATATATTATTATGTATATTTTCTAGATTTTCGTGAACGGTTGTTTAATTTAAATGCATTTATTAATGCGTAAGAAATGGGAAACACTTTCAGCAGTGGGCAAAGCATAAAAAAACATTGAAATTATTTAAGGGATGGTATTCCAATAATTATCCATAAGATTGAATTTTGGTTAAGTCGGTTCAAAATTATGCACACTGGCATATAGCAATAATGTATATTATAACCCTGTTTTGCAAAGGTCAAAAATGGTATTGATTGTTTTAGTAGACTCAGATAAATAGCTGAATCTAATTGGCACGGGATAAATATATTGAAATTTGCTGCGCCCATGTCAGTTTTTATTCCAAGGGAATATTTTAAATACACAGTTTTGTTCAATTCTTTATTGCTGAGGATTTATTGTATACCAGCGAATGAAGCTTTAGAAACACAACACATGTGCGCCAGTGATAAAGGCTTGAACTTCAACAATCACGTATTATATATGTAATATCATTGTTGAAACATGGGAGCTCGCAAATGTCTTATTAGTTGTAAAAATATATCAAACAACGGTGTGTGGTTAAGACCACGCGACAAAAGTGAAAACGTCAACAATGCGTGATTAATATTATAAAATAAATTATTACTTGCCACATCTTCGATGATTAAAGCAAAATTTATCTCGAACTGTTATATAAAATCAGCAGAAACCGCTGCTTATCACTTGAAAAGTGTCCAAATTCATGACCCATTTTTCCATCTTCAAATCGATTTTTAGGCAAATAAATCGACTTACGTATCACAAAAACTATAAAAATCTATAAGCTAAAAGTAAAATGTTACCTCGAAATCTGCCATAAATCCAGAAGAATCTGCTCCATGCTAAACTCCGATTTGTAACATTTGTTAGTTCCAACGTTCTTCCTGCTGACGCCACGCGGCGCTTCAATATAAAAACTTAAAAACTAAACGCAGATTAAACAACATACCATATATATACTCATACGGACATTATTCTTAAATGCGGCAAATCTTAAATAACGATATTCATTTTAGGGTCTGAATGACATTTATAAAATCACACAGATGTTTGATCTTCCAATGAACAATACAACAATGTCAACACTTCCATTCATAGAAGTACAAGTTTGCAATTCCTCACTACAAATTCCAATATTCTAAATCACTCAAGGCTAGTTTTTTTTTATATGTTCCACAAAATTTAAATTTTCCTGAAAGCATATATTAAGTTCCTTTATTAAATCTATATGCATCAGTCGGTCATTATCAGTGCTATAAGATAATCAAACATCCTCCTACACTGGAGGAAATGTACATGAAAGCATTTATTGTTCCCTAAGTGCATCCAAGTCTCTGCAAAAGCAAAACATCGCCATAGTCACTTTTATTCATTTTAGAATGGAATAATTTATCCACAATCTCATTCGCAAAAAAGAAGAACAATAAGGGAACACAATAAGATCCCTGTAGAATCCCCGAACCAAGATCGAACTTTTTGAAAAAAAAGTTTTCACCTTAACACTTTAGAAACCTATCTAACCATTTTATTAAATACGTTTAGCTAGCTATAAACACAAATTTATCCTATCAAAAGCTTTACTGAAATCTGTATAAATCGAAACTACTTTTCAAGTCTCATAGGAACCAAATTGTAGACTTGTGCCTTAGAAAGCCAAATTGATATTTGCTTACAACACCCTGCATAAATAAATTAAATTATGCTATATCAACTTGGACATATCTAACTGGTTACATATGCCTGTAGTTTTGAATATTTTAGATATCTCCTGTTTAGAAATGGCATACTATAGCTAAATTTTCAGTTTCAAGAAATATTCCAGTGTTCGGTGGTGGATTAAAAATCAGGTGCAAATACTTATATTATGTGTATAAACACAGCTTTTCAAAATTAAATTCTTCGCTTAGTTCGGGAGTGCACTAACCCTTTCAAAAAGCTCTCACAAGGAGATAATGCGATGCGAATGGGCATATCACTACAAGTATCAACTTTATAATTAGGTATAGAACAATCACGGTTAACATAAACACCAGAACAGTGCTGTGCAAACAAGGGAGCTATTGGCTGTCCACTATCAGCAGTTGTTGAGGACAGCCAATTCGCCGTTGAGTGTTTTTATCCACTAACTCTAAATGAAATCAGCGCCTAATTAATATCAATTATCCATGGTTCATATCACGCTAAATATAATATTTTTAAAATAGGTAATGCATGGTTCCGTCAGGAAGCTGTCCAGTCGAATAATCTTGATGATATCCTTAGTGAGGAAATATTCGAAAATTCAGCCGATCACAACTTCCAGCGCAGAGGCGCAATCATGACTGCCGAGCTAGCGCTGTTCTTCGATGAAGCAGCCTACAAAATATTTGCTCCCTATTTCGGCTACGATGATAAGAAATTGCAGAATATGTTACTGGCGTATATTAATGGGGTAATATATAAATAATACTAAGTAGACCACAGTAGGATAGGTTAGGTCCTACAGCAACTTTATATTTGAAACGTAGAAATAGGACGATTGAGTCCAATATATTTTTTTTAAATTGAAAAATGTGCCGATACTAAAACAAAAAACAAAATAACTGACTATAAAATCCTAGGTGAAAGTTTGTCTATTGAAACTTGGGAGGACTGCATTCAGTTAAGAATGATGTGCAGACTTCTTACACAAAATTTATTGGGATATTGAACTCTCACCTGCAAAACGCAACTAAAATTAATTATAAAAACTGTAAATACAAAAAGAATAAACCGTGGATTACCGCTGGCTTAATTAAATCAATTAGAAATCGTGATGCATTTAAAAAAACACTTACTCGAAATTTCTCTGCTGAATCAAACGAGCGGTATAAAAGTTATCGCAATAAATTAACCAAATTGATTCGAAAAACAAAAAAT
>JAEQML010039481.1:0-85749 GCA_016904865.1 Pissodes strobi | reverse complement strand
GCGTATGTGTCATCATATGTATAAGATCCTAAATAATGTAATGTAAATACAGTTCGCAAAATGATACAAGATCCTGCAATAAATGTGTCGGATTCAAGCAAGACTCTTGCAAAGTTGCTGAATCACTTCAAGGGGCTTAGAACTTACGAGGCTTTCGAAGGTTTCTTGGTTGATGCGACTCCTCTTGCTATTCCTTAGCTGGACATTTCGTCGATTTTCACCCAGGAGGTACAAGCTCCACCAAGAAAATAGCAATTTACTTACCGTGTGCAGATGAGCCTATCTTAGATTCAAAAATAATCGAAATATTTTTTGTTCACCTTACTTTACCTCCCCCCCACCCCCCAGTCTAATATGAGAATGAAAATGCATACTTTTCAAAAATCGTTTTTTTATATAAATCACTTAAAATTCATATACAAACAGCAACAGTACTTATACATAATCTAATGACACCTCCTTGTCGTTTTTTTCTGCAAAGCGTCAGAAAATATAGCTATAGTCTAACCTAGCTGCAATATCATGCTCTATTGAAATAAATCATAAAGAGTTTAGCCTCGCGTGTAACATAGGCGTTCGCAAATGGTTTTCGATAGTCTTGAGTTTTGAAAAGCTCCTTTCGCCACTAGCCACTGATACTGGAAGAGTTAGCAGTATCGGGAAGGCAACAAAAAAGTTTGGTATGGTTGCCTTCAGATCATGTACAGCTATATATTTGAAGGTAGCAGGTAGCTTGTGGCGAATTTAAACCGGAGGCAATAGCTCTCAAAGAGAAAATATCGCCTTTTAATTCGATGCCAAATATACCTATCTTTCTCTTCACCGTCAGTGAGGTAGACTTCAAAATCCATGCAATGTTTCATGGGACCTTCTTTCGAGACGTTTTCAAGAGGAGATATATCGTACAGAAAATAAAACTGATCTAATGGATTTCCAAAAGATCAAACCTCTTTTCAATTGCTTGAATGGTTGTGTCCAGCACAACAAAAAATATTTCGATTTTAAATTTTATGTTTGAATCTAAGATAGGCTCATCTGCACACGGTAAGTAAATTGCCATTTTCATAGTCGAGCTCGTACTTCCTGGGTGAAAATCGACGAAATTTCTAGCTAAGGAATAGCAAGAGGAGTCGCATCAACCAAGAAACCCTCGAAAGCCTTGTCAGTTCTAAGCCCCTTGAAGTGATTCAGCAACTTTGCAAGAGTCTTGCCTGAACCCAACACATTTATTGCAGGATCTTGTAACATTTTGCTAACTGTATTTACATTATTTAGGATCTTATACCATACAGGGTTAGTAAAAAGAACCGGAACGCCTAAATATCTTCAACATCGTTAAAGCTACATACAGTGATGGGCTAAAATATGGAACAAATTCATTATCTCGTAAACCACAATTTTTTTAAAAAATCGCTCGAACCCGTCGATTTTGTTTTTTGATCGCGCATATTCTGACGTAAAATGTAGATATACAGGGTGTTCCAAATTAGAGTGACAGAAAAAATAATTTTTTATTAAATAAAACCCCCTGTATATTATTGCATATTTGGATTTTGCGGAGAATTCTTGACATATTTCACGAATAATGTCCTATACCTATCTCCAACTGTTTTTGAAATATTGACAGTTGAAAATCGACAATTTACCAAGTTTGACAGCCTGTGAAATCTAAACGACTAAAGATAGAGCAAAATGGTTTGCACTTTCCTATCTTGGTTTTTCATAAGCTATCGTTTGACACTAACCCTAGGTTTAACCAAAGGTTAAATTTAACCGGAATTTCTTAACCTCTGGTTAAATAAAAAAAATAGTGTCAAACGATAGCTTATAAAAAACCAAGATAGGAAAGTGCAAACCATTTTGCTCTATCTTTAGCCGTTTAGATTTCACAGGTTGTCAAACTTGGTAAATGGTCGAATTGCAACTGTCAATATTTCAAAAACAGTTGGAGATAGGTATAGGATATTATTCATGAAATATGTCTAGAATTCTCAGCAAAATCCAAATATGCAATATATAAAATATTTTTTCTGTCTCTAATTTGGAACACCCTGTATCTACATTTTATGTCAGAATATGCGCGATCGAAAAACAAAATCGAGCGATTTAAAAAAAATTGTGGCTTACGAGATAATGAATTTGTTCCATATTTTAGGCCATCACTGTATAAAAAATTGGTTACCTGGGGGTTTCCGGGCGTGCGGAATTGAACCTATGATATCGACACTGCCAGATTTCCCAGTTTTGTGCTACACGGAGTCATTTTGTCACCTTAAATGGAACGCCCCACTTATTTTTATTGCAATAAATTGGGCGTATCAAAGATCCCAAATTTCTAAAATGTTATCTCTTCTAATTGCTGAGATGTGACAATAATGAATTTTTAGTAAAAAGTACCGGAACGTTTAAATATCTTCAAAATCGCTCAAGCTGCACTTACAAAATTCGGTACGTGGGGGTTTACGGGCATGCAGAATTGCCAAATTTCCCAGTTTTACGCTACACGGAGTCATTTTGTTATCTTAAATGGAACGCCCCATTTGTTTTTATTGTAATAAATTGGGCGTACCAATTTAGTAAAACACCAAATTTTCAAAATTGTATCTCTTTTAATTGCTGAGATGTGACAACAACGCATTTTTGGTAAAAAGTACGGGAACGCTTAAATATCTTCAAAATCGCTGAAGCTACATTTACAAAATTTGGTACCAGGAGGTTTCCGGGCATGCGGAATTGAACCATGATGTTGACATTGTTGGCAGATTTTCCAGTTTTGCGGTACACGTAGTCATTTTGTTATCTTAAATGGAACGCACCTTTTGTTTTTATTGCAACAAATTGGGTGCGCCCAATTTAGTAGGATTCCAAATTTTCAAAATTTTATCTATTATGTGCTGAGATATGACAACATCACATTTTTGACACGCGTAACGCAAAACTGGGAAATCTGGCAACAGTGTCAATATCATGGTTCAATTCAGCATGCCCGGAAATTCCCAGGTACCGAATTTTGTAAATGCAGCTTGAGCGATTTTGGAGATATTTAAGCGTTCCGCGGTACTTTTTGCTAATAATGCGTTGTTATCACATCTCAGCAATTAGAAAAGATAACATTTTGAAAATTTGGGATCTTACTAAATATGATATGCCCAATTTCTTGCAATAAAAATAAGTGGGGCGTCCATTTAAGATAACAAAATGACTCCGAGTAGCACAAAACTGGGAAATCTGACAACAGTGCCGATATCATAGTTCAATTCCGCATGTCAGGAAACCCCCCAGGTACCAAATTTTGTAAATGTAGCTTTATCGGTTTTGAAGGTATTTAAGCGTTCCGGTTCTTTTTACTAACCCTGTATGATGACACATACGCAAAAACTGAAAGATTTAATTTTCTTTTCAGAGTATCAGCTTCGTTCCTAACTGTCACTTCAACGGCATTTCTATTTGAGATTTCGATCAAGGCATCGTATATTTCGCCATTTTGGTATTTCAAAGCCTTTATTGACTCCACACGGCTCTCCCACATGTTTTCACTGATGAGTTTTAGGTTTAGATGTTGTACTTTGTTTCTTAAGATTGCCCATCGCTGAGTGGATGTAGCAAAGACAATATTGTCACGACTAACAACCATCCGAACGTTTTTGTGCTACCCTATAGAACTAGCCGCCCCGCCGTGCCCCTCGCTTCTCTGTCTGTATGAATCATCGCCCGGCCGCATATTTGTAAACAGGAGACGCGTCCGGCATAAGACGAGAGCCGAAGTAGAGTTGTATACAGCAGACGAGTGAGGCAAAACCGCTTGGTAAACGGCAGACGTGTCAGTTGCAAAAATGTTTGCGGAATCAAGAGCTGTATATAGCAGACGAGTGAGATGGATTTTTACCTGAAACGTCTGTTATTTACTAAAAGTTTTTTAATAAGATATTTTGTGTTATTTTGAATTTCTTGCGATAATTTAAAATACTTATTGGTGTACTTACCAAAATCTAGTGCGCAGTGGATTATACTGGTAAAAATAGGAGTTTTCTTATTTTCTCAACATAAACTTCTTATTCTTTGTAAATATTGGACAAAAAATGCAAGTTCTAAATGCTACATATAAGCATGTATTTGTTAAAGTAGGTAGTAGGTATACAAGTAAGTAGAAGAGGGTTTTGAGTTTGAAACAAAACATACAAAACATGTTTTTTTAGGACAAAACACTTTTGAAAATAGACAAACACCCATAGGACAATATAACAGTACATAACTAAAAAAAACTTTATGATTACGGATTAAAAGTTTCTAGCTAGGTAATTAATTTAAAATAAGATATTTTTGGGCAATTCATATACAGGGTTGCTCAAAAGTTCGAAAAATAAAACACTAAAAAATAACAATGTTTCGACCATGTTTTTGGCAACCGAAAGTTAGTGTCGCTTCCTCTTAACTTCAAATGCGTTCTGTACAGCATACATCAAGTTTCTTCACGAGTAAGCAGATTGCCTAAGTATTTCTTTAAATTTTCATCACAGTTATCACTGAAATTTTGTTTGGCTTCGTTTAGTTCATTTTCGGTTTTGGAATTTCCTTAAATAGGAAGTAATATTTTTGTGACAAATCTCGTGGTATTCCGTTTTTCGCCGTTCAAATCCATCTCAAGACTGCCTTCTTCATATGAAAAATGCATAAAGCAATTTTTCTTCTGGCCAATGTTTTCTTAGCACTTTCCTATCTCCTAAATCGTCATCTGTTAAGATAATTGTCGGTCGAATTTTTGATGGCATTATTTCTAGATAATTTCCTTTAGACACGGTTGCAAGTGGAGTGTAAAAACTTTTTTTAAATTCATTACTTTATCTTTTTTATTCATTATTTCACACAATGGATTTCTATTTCAAAAAAAGAACCTCAGGAACTATTCAACTGTTGCGTTAAGAGGCTATGTAAACAGCAGACGTGTTAGGCAGTCTTGGGCGGACTCGTCTTCTAAATATGAAATGTTTTTCGGGTATCGGCGGAATTAATCGAATGGATAACGCGTCTCCTGTTTACAAATATGCCGCCCGGCCCGCCGCGAAGTTTCGGGATAGCTGGAATTATCTCGATGGCTTCGTCGAGATCGTATAGAGTGGCCTCGGAATACTTCCCGAATATTCGTGATAGATTTGAGATTATATATAAGCAGACCTAAGTCGGATAGTCAGTTAGTTCAGTTAATCATTGAGTGTTGAATAGATATTAGTTGTAAAGTTATAAGACTAGTTTAGTGAGTTAAATTGTATACAGTGGTAGTGAATAAAGAGAGTATTAGTTGAAAATAGCAAAGTTGTAATTCTGTTAAGAACCCACGGGAAAAACGTAACAATATGTATATCACTAACTGTTAAAACGACGAAATTCAAAGTGTGCGCAGCGCATGGTACATGGGCGGGCGTCCCGTCGCCCTTACCCTGCTTCTTACAACAATCTCAAACAAGCCTACTTGTGAACTTCCGCCGAGAGTAGATGCTTTTAGACTACATCTACATCGCATTTTAGCACTTAACAGAGGTTAATAATATTTTACTTTTGTAGGTGTATTAAAAGTATGGTATTCTAGTTATTTACCAGAACGTGTGTATGAAAATCCCGCAAAGATTTGATGGTTGTTAAAAGATGTTATCCATAGAGTCTCAGCCATAAAAGTGTCGCGGACCTACTAGCAATGGTAGGCCAGAAACTGACAACATAATGCATCAATTTTAAAAATATGTATTTTGTTGAGGGGAAGTGGTAAAAATATTGACTATATATGTCAAACGTCTTCGAGGGTACCAGTCCAAGTCATTTTCTTATATCTCAAATAAAAAATGCAATATTTCCTGAATAATATAATATATCTCAAAGAGGTGTGGACACTGTCCACATTGCATTTATAAAACTACGTAAAATTATTCTTAGATAATATAGAAAGTCTTTGGTGGTGCCAAAGCTCAATGCCCCCCGGTCCAAGTATTTTTAAAGTCCTTTTATATAAAAAATACTCTATTTTTACCGTTTTACCAGGATTAAGACAAGTGTGGATACTGTCTATTTTGAGTTCTGTTGCCGAAACTTGGTATAATTATTTAGGGATACGTAGAAAGCTTTTGGTGTATTTTTAAAAACAACTTTTATATAAAAAATACCTTATATTTATTGTTTTGCCAAAATTAAGAGAAGTGTGGACACTGTCCGCTTTGAGTTGCGTTGACGAAACTTGTTACAATTATTTAGGGGTAACGTAAAAAGCTATCAGTGGTACCAAAGTTCAATGCACCCCTATCCAAGTATTTTTAAAAACACCTTTTAGATAAAAAAATACCCTTTTTTGCTGTTTTGCCAATATCAAGACAAGTGTGAACACTGCTGTCTGCTTTGAGGTGCATTAACGAAACTTGGTACAATTATTTATCGATAATGTAGAAAGCTTCTGGTGGTACCAAAGTTCAATGCGCCCCCGTCCAAGTATTTTAAAAAACACCTTATATATAAAAAATACACTATGTTTACTGTTTTGTCAAGATTGGTGTGGACACTGTTCGCTTTGAGGTGCGTTGACAAAACTGGGTACAATTATTAAGGGATAACGTAGAACGCTTTTGGTAGCAACAAAGTTTGTTTAATGCCCCCCGTCCCTTTATAATTATACCAAGTTTCGTCAACGCAACTCAAAGCGGACAGTGTCCACACTTGTCTTAATCTTGACAAAGCAATAAACATAGGATATTTTTCAATATATAAGGTGCTTTTAAAAATACTTGGACGGGGGGTCATTGAACTTTGGTAACACCAAAAGCTTTCTACATTATCGATAAATAATTGTACGAAGTTTCGTCAACACAACTCAAAGAGGACAGTGTCCACACTTGTCTTAATGTTGACAAAACAGTAAACAAAGGGTATTTTTTAATATATAAGGTGTTTTTTGAAGTACTTGGATTGAACTTTGGTGCCACCAAAAGATTTCTGCATTATCGATAACTAATTGTACGAAGTTTCGTCAACGCAACTCAAAGCCGACAGTGTCCACACATATCTTAATTTTGGCAAAATAGTAAAAATAAGGTATTTTTTATATAAAAGTTGTTTTTAAAAATACTTGGACGGGGGGGCATTGAACTTTGGTACCACCAAAAGCTTTCTACTAAATAATTATACCAAGTTTCGTCAACCCAACTCAAAGCGGACAGTGTCCACACTTGTCTTAATCCCTGCAAAACAGTAAAAATACAATATTTTTTATATAAAATGTGTTTTTAAAAATAATTGAAGCGGGCATTGAGCTTTGGTACCCCCAAAGGCTTTTTACATTACCTAAGAATAATTGTACGTAGTTTTATAAACGCAATGTGGACAATGTCCACACCTCTTTGATATATATTATATTATTCAGAAAATATTGCATTTTTTTATTTGAGATCTAAGAAAATTACTTGGACTGGTACCATCGAAGACGTTTGACCTATATAGTCAATATTTTTTACCATTTCCCCTCAACAAAATACATATTTTTAAAATTGAATCATTATACTATCAGTGTCTGGCCTGCCATTGAGAGTAGGCCCGCGACACTTTTATGGCTGCGATTCTATGGATAACATCACTCTAACTTAGAAGATGATGTATGGATGGATATCACAGGTAACTATTAAAGACCAGAAGACTTAAGAAGACTATTGCCCATAAATGTTCAGACAAAAATTGCAATAGTTGTAAACAGTGATTAAAATGTATGATCGAATGTATATGCAAATTATGCAGTAATAGTTTAAATTGTAATGAGATGAAGGTCTATCAGACAGAAAATGAAGAAGCCTAAGCCTAATATATGATTTTTCGTGGCCTCTTACATAAAAATCTCAATAAAATAACATACTGACATAGTGGTAATAATAAGGTACTGTTAAGTAAACAAACACTGTTTGGTTTCTTCATGGCGTTCCGATATTATAGGTAGGTACCAGGTACCAGATTAACCGACGAGCAACCAAATTTTTAAATTCCGCGCGCTTTAAAAGATCGTAGCTCCTAAAGTATAAAAGTGACAACAATGCTTATGCTCCGGAAAACTATTTTGGTCATTTGTCTACATTTTATTCGCTGCATGTTATATGAAATTCCCAAAAACAAAAAGTTTTTCGATTAGTGTAAATGTGCCTGCATAATTTCTAAAGTCTCAAGGTCATCAATATTTTAAGCATATTTAAAATAAAAAATACAAGCCATTTTATATTTGGAAGGAAGCGCCTAAGTGTGTGTTTTAAAACAAAAAAAAATCATGTCGATAGCTATATTGAGTGTTTATATATTAGAGTGGAAATATTAAAAAAAAAACAGGATTTTTAAAGAGGAAGTTTTCACAGTTTTTTTTTTAAATAAAAAGAATCGGGACCGCAAAAAGGTCGTATTTTGAGGTTTCATGTCTAGAATGATCTTATTAACAATACCCAAGAGGTTTGATCTTGTTCTAAGCTGATAAAAAAAAATCGACACAATTTTACTCATTACTTATTCCACCACGAAAACGAATATAATTATTACGGTCAATATCAATCGGTGACGGAGGCGGGGTGAGTACGGCACGGCGGGAGTGACACGGGTAATAAAGAAGCGTCAAACCGTCTTCTTGGAGCACGAGCGACAAGAAATGCTCCTGTTGCCACGTTTTGTACCACGTTGCCGCTTGTAGTGTAAAGTCGTGAATAAATAATAGTTATTAATCATGATACAATATTTTTGTATCGTGGTTAGTAATGATACTAGTTCGATATGAACACTATATTGAAACGAGTGTAACGTTAAACCACGTTTCATTAAGCAAAGTTCATATCGAACGTGTATCATTCAAAATTTAATCTATGACGGCGACACCGCGATTAACCAAAAGTAACTAAAACTAACACCAAAATGGGCTATAACGTACCGGAACAGATGAAAAATATTAACCTAAGTTAAAACTAACCCAAATTAACCCAATTTTGGCGACTAACCAATATTAACCAAAAACAGTAAAATTGGTTATAACCTATCGGAATCGGTTCCAATGGCTAAAATAAATTTAAACTAACTGAAATTTTCATACCACCGACGCTACTATATACAGTCTTATAGAAATATGTTTCTAATATTTCTAATGGCTATTTTGTCATACTCCGAGTTATCTAGAAGTAAGTGGCCTAACCAGCTCTGGTAATTATCCGGCACCAGATATAAGTACTTATATTTGTTTTCACATATTTTGAGGTAAAACTTCTTTACGCACGGTAGGATAAATTGGTTTCATGCGTGATGCTATGTAACGAAAACATGCAACGCTACGTAGTCGAATTAGTAGTGGGGATCGCATGAACCGTGGGCGTGCTTCAAGGCATTTTTTTTATTAAGATTATTGCTTTCGAGTCCTCACCAGCACTTATGGTCGGCTCGCCAAAAATGTTCAGACCTCTCAATGGTCCGAGTCGCCCTTGAATTCAGTTGAGCTATGACTGTGACCTCTTTATGACTCGACAAGAAAAACCGCGGTATCTTAAAAAATATGGAGTGTATCGCCAAATTTGTTATAGCTATTAAATCGTCTAATATTTTCATACAAAAATTTGGAATAAAAAAAAATAGTTAAATTGGTGGTGGCAGGGGGCGCCACTTTACGGAGAAAATAATGAGGTCACTGCTTATTATGTGTGAGCTATCACGTATACGTCGACTCTGACCTCTTTTACACAAAAAAAAAATCATCAAAGTATTCTTTAATCGATCGTCGCAACAAAGAATTGCCATACGTAACATGTCAAACAGATGGCACTTTATACGTCTTTAGCAGAAATATAGCAAAATATATAATATTTGAAGAGAAATAAAGGAAAAATATTGTGGCATCGAGTGTAAGAGGTCACAATTTTGGAAGCTGTCACAGTACACCCACAGGCACACACAAGAGGTCATAATAATAGCGATACCAACACACACACACACACACACACACATACAGACAAAAAATCGAAAATTTTTTTTTCGATTACAAATCGATTGGTATAAGTTTCAGAGCGATCCGACGTACCGTTACGAAGTTTTTGTCCCGATTGGTCTCGCCCTATAGAAAGCCCTATATTATAGATAAGGGCTTTCTAACAAGATTCATAGTTACAATCAATTTAAGATATTAAACACTCAAGACTCGTGGGATCAATACAATTTTTTTTAGGAATAAGTTTAAGTATATTTTAAAAGAAGAAGAGAAACTCTATTATGAAGATAAAATTGACTATGTAAAGGGTAATCCTAAAAAGATGTGGCAGACACTTAAATCAATCATAAATCAAAAAACAGATGATATTATCTCGGAACTGAAAATAGAAAATAAAATCATTTCTAAACCCGAAGAAATTGTGCAATCGCTGAACGATTTTTATTTGAATAGTATTCAAAATTTAGTAAATTCGATAGATACCTCAACAATACTTCAGTCGCAAATAGATAATTACAACTATGTGAAAAATATTGACAGTTGTCGAAAAAACATGGTGGATGTTTCCTTTAGTACTTTTAAGCAAATAAATTTGTCATCCTTAAAGAAAATAGTGGCAAATAAGATCAGTTTTGATGGTATGGATATATCATTTATTAAATCTATGTTTCACATTATGGGATACCCTTTGCCTAATCTTATGAATTCAATATTGAGAATGGGAAAGATGCCGGAGGATCTTAAGTGCTCGCTTATAAAGCCTATTCCAAAGACACATAGCCCGACGAAACCAGAGCATTATCGCCCTATAAATATGCTTCCAATCGTAGAAACGTTAGTTGAACTAGTTGTCTATGAACAACTATTAGAATACTGTACAGAACATAAAATAATAAACGAACATCAATCAGGCTTTAGAAAATTTCACTCATGTGAATTTGTTATACAGTTGCTGTTACACACTTGGAAGTATGTGAAAGATGGTGGTGGGACCACTGGGATTGTGTTTTTGGACCTAAAGCGAGCATTCGAAACAGTATGTGGAAAAAAGCTCTTGGTAAAATTGAAAAAAATGGGAATTGATGGAATAGTTTTATCATTTTTCAAATCTTACTTATTTGATAGATATCAAATAGTCAAATGCAATAATATATGTTCAAATAAAAGAAAAACTGCTTATGGCGTTCCCCAAGGAAACGTTCTTGGGCCATTACTCTTTGTTTTATATATTAATGATATAACATCAAGCTTAGATCTTTGTCAAATACACCAGTTCGCTGATGATACCGTCATATTTTTTAGCCCATGAAATGCTTTCTAACACTCTCAATAAAGAGCGAACTAAAGTCTGTACATGCTTGGCTATGTGAAAATAAATTAAGGCTAAACCTAACAAAGTCGAAATGTATGATAATTGGTAAAACAAAAGCAGATAGGGAAAATTTTATTAATAATTTTAAAGTTGAAATGAACATCGAAAATATTGAATATGTAGACAAAATGAAATATCTCGGCTTTATCTTGCACCCAGTTAAATCTAAATGATTATTTTGAATATATAATTGGTAAAATAGGTAAAAAAGTTGTTTTTTTTTTTGTCTCGGTTAAGGTATAAGTTATCTTTAAACACAAAATAGTTGATTTTTAATAGTATAATTAAGCCACATTTTGACTTTGGCGGATCATTGCTTTATTTTGGGAACAAAACTGATATCGATAAACTACAAGTACTTCAGAATAGAGCAATGAGAACAATATTAAATTGCAGTAGATATGAACCAATAAAAAATATGTTGAAATCTCTCAATTGGCTTGACATTGAACATGGTTTCGAGTACCAGGTTTTTCTTTTTATTTATAAGATGGAGCATGGTCTTCAACCTTCATATTTGCAGGACTTTCTAAAAAGAAATAGTGAAGTTCATAATTATCATACCAGGCATCACCACAATTTTCATATAAATGTGATTACAAAAACCTCCACCCCTTTTGGTTTGTTTGATAAGGGCCTGTCATTATATAATTAGGTTCCTGTTGAAGTAAGGACTGGAACTTCAAACAAAACAAAAAAAGGATTAAAAAATATTAATTAAATATAGATGAAGAAGAATGATGAGAATAGATGTTTTAAGGTTTCTTTTCCCCATAATAAAATCTTCCTGGTTGTTTGCTAATAAAATTTGTGTACAAGTATGATTAAATATGTTAAAATTTCATTAACTAAATTAGAACAATGGCATAAAGGAATATAGATGTTTTTAAGTATTTTTTATTTCATAATAGAATCTCGCTAGATGTATCTTGCTAAAATTTATATATGTTAAAGTTGTTTCAAGAGCAGTTAGACATGTGTATAGGCTTAAGTATTTTGTATCTTGGTACATACTACCTACATATTTTTTATTATTGGCTTTTTCCAAATAAACTAAACTACTAATAAATACGCAGGCAAACGCCAAATTCATCAGGCTTTCGCGTCTCTCTCAACTCCGCTCAATTTAGTTGCGGGCAGCACACAGGTGCATCCACTTCTAGTTGTTCTATCCCACAATCCCCATATCTGTGAACACCTGGACATAGGTCCAGAATGATCAGGTCCTTACCTAACCTGGATGGACGTATGCACAGGTATACGACACCTGGTGGATTCTAAAAAGTAGTGAGCCGAATCTATGAGTGAAGTATCAAAATTTCCAGTATAGGGATTTTTGGAGATTTTTAAAACTAGTGCAAGTGCCTTAGAAATCTGTGACAAACTTAAATTAGAATATTCTAAAAGACATACCATATAAATATCAAAACGAATACATAAATAAAAGACAACCTAGCTCACATAAACCTTATTAATAAAACAGTGGCCAAGGGCCTAGAAAAACTTTGAACTAAGCCTCCTTCCAGAAGACATGCATTTAATATTAATTGGGTATAGTGTAAACTCTTAATTCATCTATAAACTTAAACACGCCTTTATTAATATACAGTCTAACCATTGTTAAGTTTGTTTGTAGATAAACTTCTTATTGCTTTTATCAATATCTCTCCTTTATCATCTCTTCTCAACTTGACATAGTGCGTTCCCAGACCTGGGTTACTCTCCTGCAAGCTAAGTAAGGCGTGGCGTCACAAGTAATAAATACAAGTCGTGACAGTATTCAAAGTCTTAATCTGTTTTCCTGTGCATATAATATAATTCTCCACTAGTAAGATGCATCAAGCAAAAGTCTCGGACTTGTTTTTTTCATTGTTCTTTTCTTAATACTTTAATGCCATGGCAACTTAAGGTAATTCTAAAGTTTACTATTAATAATTAAAAGTCTGTTTTAATAGCGTTTATATTATACTAATGTCGATTTTACGGGTGTTTCTAACTTCGTAATGTTCTAGTGGGCTCGAGAAGTGTAAACGGATCATGATCATGTTTTGGGTACTTTGAGAACCGTTTATTTCCCTTTACGTTATTTGTTATCTTATAGGCAAGTATAAGTAGTAAGTGGAAAGTGAGTGACTTACTTTGCAAATCAGGACTGATTAATATTTTGAACTTCAGTTGGTTTTCCTTTCTTGTGCTATAGGTTCTGCTTCAAGTAAAGTAAATTAATAATAACATTTGACCTATTTTGAACTTATTTAACTTCTGGTTTTATTGTTTATTATTTCCTGAGGATTTCTGATTTGTGCTGTCTACGAATTAGTGGTGTCTTCAAAAATAAATTCACTCCCACTCCTACTCCCTGGCATTTTAGGTAGGATGAAATACGCATGCTTGTTATAGAGTACACATCACCAACTTATTTTATAATTAGTTATAATTAAGCATGAAAAAATATTTAAATAATTTAAAAAAGGTTTAAATCAAAAAGCGATATAAATCTCTGCTGAAGAATTAGATTTGCTTGCAATTATGTTTTAATGGAGATATTAAGATTTTGCATCAGTGGGTTTGGCTACCACTCAGTCAGCCAGAGAAAGCTCGCTGAAGCATTTTAAAAAATATAAGTGGAAGACATACAAGAGAACTAAACGTAAGTTGTGGTACAATTATTATTAATTTAATAGAGAACGATTCATCCTAGGGAACTACTTTCGAGACACTATAACCCACTTGGGGGACCGGATTAAAGTACCCACATCAGTTAATTAAGAAAAATAATATGTGCACATTGAAGAACGGTAATTGTCATTTAACTCGTATCCTGGCTGCACATGCCGCTATTTCCCGAACTAAAAGCAAATCTCTCTTAAGCTCATTCATATTTATTCTGGCAGCCTTCCATTAGGGCTCTTTTTGCGGTCATTCATGCGAATAAGGCTACATTTAGGCTTTAAATGGATGCTGAGTTTTAAGTGTAAGTGGTAAGGAAAATCGTTCATATACTAGGTGTACGTAAACTCTTGGTACGGCTTAATATATCGGGAAGTAATAAAGATAAATCAACCAAATCTAGGGAAGTATGTTTTCTAATCTCTTCGTTTTGCACTCGTGGTCAGAGTAGTGTCAGTGGCTTGTATTTAGAAAAAAAAATAGCAGAAACCATCCTGCGGTCGTCAGTTTACGTCTTTTATTTTAGTACCTAAAAATCTAACGAGCATGATTTCAACAAAAAATTTTCCATTTCTTATTAGTATATATTTAATTCAATATCGAATCACTTCGTGAATTTGGGAAATTTTCGGAGATATTGTACTACGATTTTTTCTAGTATCCCTTCAATGTTCGCCCAACTTTTTGTTTTAATCATGGCTCATAACAATGAAGACAAGAGAGAAATAATATCTTTCTAAAGGCAAGCTTCTAGAATCTATAATAAAGCAGCTAGATTTTGAATAAGCTTTCCAGATTTAGACAGCTATGTAAAGAGTACAATAATTGCTCAAGTTGCGAGAATTTGTATGTTAAATTTTCGATTCACAACGTTGCTAGAGTCGCAAGTACCAGTAAATCTTGAACATAAATATATGGTCCCTTGTAACGGGTAAGAAATTACCATATGCTTGATCACTAATTACTGAAGCTAAATTTCAGTTACTGTTTTGGCATTTAAATTTTAAAATAATTTTCATACACTATTCTGTCATCAATAAGTTCACAAAATTCTAAATGAGAGGCGTTTAAATATTGATTGTATTTCTAAATACGGCACTCTTGTCATATATTAATCACAGTACATAGTATATTAATACTTCTCCAGTTAATTTTTGGTAAAATCCAGCAAGTCACACCTACATCTCTGTAGTGAGCTGACCGTCAGCTTTTATAAAATATTTTTATTTTATTGTGTACCGGAAAGAGAGAAGGGAGTTACATATGTGTTTGCCTTAAATAAGAATAAATATTAAATATTAAGAGGATTTTAGGAGCTCGAACTCAAATTTTGTATCGAAAAGATGCTTGTCTATAACTTTGAACTCGCTTGAGATTTTTATTTGCGTAGTAACACTATTTTTTAATTTTTGGAAATACATACTTTGTATCGGTGTAGTGGATTAAAATTCCAATGCATTTTATATTGATTTTCTGAGGTAGCTGGTCGTTATTTGCCACATTACAAGACAGTGTGCTATTGTTTCCTTTTGGTTTATTTTAGATTTTAGGGAACTTCCTTTTCTTTATTTGGTAATGAAATTTTCTTTATTTAGTTGGTTTGATAAACGGAATTTTTTAAAAGGCAAAAGATAATGAAAACAAACTTGCGATATGTCATTTGGGACCATTGACCTTACCTTGGATTTAGTTGGTACTGCTTGGTGAGAGTTAATTCTTGCCATATACCATCATGCAGTGCCGATTATCTCGGTTTTAAATTGATTCTTTATATTACAGTATTCAAATTTATTAATTCATTTGATGAATGAAAATGACATTTTTGCCTTATGCTTATCGTGGGAGATGCATTTTCATAATAATATAGGTTAAGCAATCAGAAAAGCGTGCTCCGAACCGTTATGATATCGATCTATAATATAAATGTTTGATTTTAGGGTCATTTGCTGTAGATTAAATTTAAGATTGCACGTACGGTATAGAGCATGCTTGCCGGCGTGCGTCGCAGTGCAACGTAGTTGAATAGAGAAAATTCACAAAACATGAGTGGGTTCGGATCTCGAATGTCGTCATTACTAATAGGAATATATTGTGGTTAGAATATAGAAAATGTCTTTATTAGTCCTGTTGAATATGCCTGCGGCAAGTCGCGTGAAACTTGGGCATTTGCGAGACATGTAGCATGGTGCTCGTAAGGATTGGCTAGATTGAATTTTAGAGGAGAGCTTATTGGTGAAGCTTTCCCTCATTATCCAAATTGAAAATTGAACAAGCTCCATTTTTAAAAGGTCAGCCACTGCGATTGAGAGTGCGGTGTTGCCTGACCTAGCTTGAAATTTAGGGTCCCTGTTATTGCCTTTAGCTTTTTTTATGGCAGTGACACACACACTAGAGGAAGATTCTATGGCGCTCGACGAACGGTGTGTGTGCCAAGATGTTGATTGACACGACTCTTTAATATTTGTAGGTTGTAATTAGGGGGAAACAGATGTCCTAGGAGTGAGTTCCACCGTGATGCACAAGGAGTTCTTGTAAAGCGATGTTCTGGGTGTTTTCAGTTGTACGACGAACTGGTGCGTTCTTGCCGTCTGTCGTGACTGTCTGACAGGTGTTGCCAGCGGGGGATGTGGCGGGCCAAATCCTGGGAACATCTGCCGTAAAAGTATCTGTAAAACAGGGACATCTCGGCCAATTGTCTGCGGTGTTCCAGATTATCCAGATTCCGGGTCGCCGGCGAGATGCACAGCTCTCTTCTTAATAGAATCCAGCAGCTTTAGGGTGTGCTTTGGTGCAGGACCCCAGATGTTTGAGCAATATTCTAAGCACGATCTTATTTGCGATTTGTAGAGCAAGAGCAACTGCTGCGGTGTAAACAGTTTTTTGTTGCGAAATAGGGCACCAAGCTTCTAAAAGGCTGCATGTCAATCAACTGCAACGTGCAGAGATCGGTTCTTAAGGAAACTGGCAAGCCAGCTGCAGAGAGAGGCTGGTAGTCAGAAGGACAGCAGTTTTTTGAGCAGACCGTCATGCTAAACTCTGTCGAATACCTTCGAAATATCCAACGCAATCGCTCGAGACTCTCCGTAGTTCTCAATTGCAATTCTCCATATATGAGTGACATATCTCTCTCCTGTCGATCTCTCTTTGCGAAAGCCGTATTGATTACTTGGTGCCTAGCCTCACTCTGTAACCGGGATTTTTCTCTGCTTTGTTGCTGGTGACTTGCCTTTTAAGTCTCTCTAAGTGTTGCCATTTTGTGCTTCCACGCAGATAGTTGCCAATGTTTCTTTAATTTTCATTGCAGAGGTTCTGTCTTGTTCATTTGTATTTAAAAATCCCTTGGTATTTTATTTTTTAATCCTGGTTAATTTATACCGCCATATAGAAAAGATCTAAACCTTTCTTTTGTATTTACATATATAATTATTTACTAAGTAAGATAAATTTCTGCATTTCAGACCTGATTTTTTTATTTGCTGTCCTTTATTCATTTATTAACGCTAATTCAACTTCACCTTAACTTAACTTACGGCCATTCAAAAGTCTTTTTGATAATCAAAATTTACTACTCTAATTACGCTTAGAGTAAGCCATTTTAGTTTTATCTGGAATTTCTTTTTTAACTTGTTTTAATCACAATATTACTAGTTTATTAACGTCCTAGTGTATTCAGGAAGTGTAAGCTGAACATGGTAATGTTTAGGTTAGTTTAGTTTGTTTAAAGTTCATTTTAATTCAATTCAATTGGTCGCTATAATTAATCACTACCGTTAAGGATAACTTGAAGTAACACCGAGTATCATGGATACTACTATAAAACTGATTTAATTTTGATTGGCTTGAAGTCAAATTCTTTTTTTTTAACTTTTGTGATAGCAAACTATTGCCACCGTTTTATGAGAATAAACCGACCTTTTTTGTAGCCCTCGAAAAATATATTAAACTACAAGTATTTTTAAGTTTAATTAAATTAGATTCTTTAATACAGCGTTACTCAAAGGGCGCTCCGCGGAGCCCCGATAAAATGAATACATGTATTAAAGAGGAACCTATAAGAATAATGTTACCTAAGATAAAAATTAAACTAACAAAACGAAACGCCTACTTATAGGTTTTGCGGATATATAATCGTAAATTTAATATATTGTTAAGTAAGCGCCCGACCTATTACATCGAAATGTTACACATACGCCACCACTCGCTCCCGGACTATAATGAATTGAACTAACCCAAACTAACCTAAACTAATCTCGGTTCATCGCGCCGCTTCTCATTGACGCATAATCTGGCTGCTCGAAGTTTCTGGGGAATTCGAGATGATTCGATGGTTGTATAATAATAAAATAAAGGAAGATTGTTTGGCGCGGAGAATTAACTAATCAAGCATCGTACCGCAAAATGTACTCGCACCACGCTCAGTATTTTATGTTCGCTTGTGTTGTTCGTATTGGTTCTAAAGTCTTGTATATCGTGCGTGGCCAAATCAAATTAATGTTAAAGAAAAATGGAGCGTTGGCTTAAAGGTGTTGCAATAAAACTAAAATCATCCACGGATGGTTCACAAGTGGTTCGCTTGGATGATGCGTCAAATTCAAATCAAGGTGATATGTCAGCATCAAGTTCTAGTTCTATGGTTTCCAGTTCAAGTAGTAAAACATCTAATGACACACTAAAGGCGAAAAAACGAAAGTATGACGAATCATACATTAATCTCGGATTTGTTGATTTTAACGGCTCACCTCTCTGTATGTTGTGCAGCAAACTCCTTCCTAATAGTTCGATGGTGCCTGCTTAGATGCGCTGACATTTAGAAACTGTGCATTCCGACTTCAAAGACCAAGGCAAAAATGTTTTGTATGTAAAATAGAACAATTATTAAAAAGTCAAAAAGCTATGACGTATGCAAGTCAGACTGTGAATGAAAAGGCCAAGAACTGGTTGCACGGCTTCAACATAACAAATTCGTTTTGCAAATAGATGAGTCGACTGATGTTGCTGGACTAGCCATCTTGCTAGTTATTGTGCGATATCCATGTAAACATTCACTCGAAGAAGACTTGCTCATGTGCTAATCGCTGCCTACTAACACAATCGGAGAAGAAATTTTTAACACGATTAACATATTTTTTGAAGAAAACCAACTCGATTGGAATGTTTGTATCGATATTTTTACCGATGTAGCCAAGGCAATGACAGGTAGAACAGCAGGAGCAGTATCACGAATAAACATTAAAGCGCCAAATTGTAGTTCTAGCCATTGCATCCTGCATAGATAATCACTTAAGGAAATACCGCCAAATCTAAAATTGGTTCTTGATGAGGAGGTAAAAATAATTAATTTTGTCAAGTCACGTCTAATGCAACCCGATTTTTCTCAATATTATCTGAAGATTATGGTAGCAATCATAAAACGCTACTGCTTCATACTGAAGTCAGATGGTTGTCACGGGGTAAAACTTTGACAAAGCTGTTTGAACTAAGAACAGAATTAGAAGCTTTTCTTACAGATATTCCTTTTAATTTAAAATACCGTTTGTTCGATAAAAGCTGGTTATTTAGACTAGCATTTTTAGCAGACATGTTTGGAAAACTTAACGAATTAAACCTGTCACTACAAGGAAAACAGACAACAGTTTTCAATGCTTAGAACAAGATAACAGCCTTTAAAAGAAAATTAGATATTTGGATTACTTGCTTTGGTAAGAGAGAAATAGAAAGATTTTCATTGCTAAGTGAGTTCCTTACTCACCTTAGTCTTTGTGATACAGAAACATTTCAAAATGAAACATTTGTCGAATTGGTGCAATACTTCAATGATCTGCGAGCGACTTACTTGGTCTTACTTTCCTGAAGAACATAAGATGATACTGAAAATAAACCCATGGAATCAAAACCCTTTTCCATCCAAATTGCAGAAGCCTAAAAATATGTCAAATCAGATGTATGAATCATTTTTAGAAATGACATCGGACACAAGCATAGAATCATTGTTCAAAATAATTTCACTGAATGATTTTTGGTGCAGGGTTCGTGATGAGTATCCACAACTTGCCACAGAGGCTTTGAATGTTCTTCTGCCGTTCCCAACACCGTACTTGTGTGAAACGGGATTTTCAGCATATACAGCTACAAAAATTAAATACCGCAATAGACTGGGTGCCGAACCAGACATGAGAATTCAACTTTCTTCTATCAAACCTGACATTACCCGGTTGATGAGGAATAAAAAACAATTTCATGACTCCCATTAGATGAACTTAGTTTTATCATTTGCTTACTAACTTACTACTTACTGTATCTACTTTTTTTGTATGATTATTAACAAATAATGCACATATAACTGGTTTTGCTTTTAGTTTAGGCTTCAGGGTTCCGTTAAAAATTTAGATTTTTTAAAAGGTTTCCATCATCAAAAAAAGTTTGAGAAGCGCTGGTTTAACATTATTTAAAGAAAAAATATCTTATATTATTGGGAGGAAAGGTCATCTTTTGATGCTCGTCTTCGTTACCGGACTCAAGAGCGTCGCCACAAAAAATTTTCTCTCCTGATAATACAAAATATCATTTTAGTAATGTTTCCCATATATTTGAAATAAAACCGACCACACGCAGTTGCTTGTATGCGGTATAAAGCTTTTTGCATTATATCATGAAAAATTCGCTATAGCAGTAGGCATTGTTCGAATGCAAATTTGATTAAAATAGCTACCAGAAATTGGTGCCAACATTCCATATTTTATATCGTGAATGAGCAATGCAATTTCTGCTATTTTATCCTATATTTTAACATTTTTTAAACGAGCATGTTTTTTCGATATGAAATATGCATTCTATCTTTATAACTAGTCTTGTATATAATAATTATAATAGTTTACCTTTTAAATTGACGCGATTGTGTAAGGTCATTAATAATGAATTTCACTCACACTATCATATATCCGGTAAGAGGTTCTATTAAATTAAAAATATATCGGATTGTAAAGCTCACATGAAAATATTTTGTTAGTTTGGTATGGAACAATTAATTTTGCTTTTCGAGTCGAAAATAAATAAAGATCATCAGCAACCGAGAAAAGTTCTCGCTCATTATTTACCATTTGAAAGTTTCAGGCTTTCAAATTTGGATTATGAAATTAGGCATAAGCCTCGATCGTGTTAAAGTTGTAAATTATTTAAAAGTTCCGCATGGCTCGGGCACGAAAACTTCGGACGGTAGCCTCAGATATATTCAAATAATAATTTGGAGCTTCAGTCATGAGAGTTTCAAAACTTTAACTTTAAATGAAACACTAACGGCATAATATAAATGGCAATTTGCTGTATTTGTAGTCCAAACTCCAATTGCCAGAAACTTAGGTCTGCAGCAAAAAAGATAAGTGTTCAAAGGAAATATTTATTTTTTGGAATATATTGAGAAGCATAAAAGAGCTGATATAACTATAAAACACCTAGAAATTATACTTTTGAAAGGTGAAACGAAATAAAACGATCATTAGCATACTGCATACATCTTTTTACCTGGAGATTAATAAATTCAAAACTTTTAGTCCACTATCCAATTAGCATTGTGGCCATATTTATAGAGTATGTATTTATTCATCACTTAAAATAATCATTAATTCATAAATGTAACTGAGTTTGTAATTTAGTCAAAATTAATATTTATTAGATCGAATTGCCTCATATTTATCACCAGTCCGCTGCTTAAATATTTTATCCGGAATTATCCTGATGAGTATATACGAGTAGTTAATAATTCCGTGACTACCAAGGCAACAAAATGGATTCATACAAACGTAAATATTACATAAATATCAGTTGCAAGAGTACAGAGCATAGTTTGCACATTTCTTCAAATGAATGCAGCTTTCATTGTGTCATATTAGTTTTGGTTTTACGTCAACTTATAGTGCTCTATTTTATCAATTTCAATATTTTTGTATTTCATATCAATAATAGAATAGTAAGGGAGCAGTTTTACAGTTCCAATGAACCATAAGTGTATGCAGAAAGCCCACTGTAACAACATCCTTAATAAAAAGGACAGCATTGTTTTGGAGCATCAGTCGATATAATAATATATTCACTGCCTTTTACAAAATGTGTATGTTGGATAATATATCCGATGAAAAATTTACCGTAATTGCATTCTACGTCAATTGATTTATTTTAGAATAATTATCAGCTATAATAAGTTTTCCTATAAAGAAAACCAAGTGTACCATTCCATATGGTGACTTTAATATAAGCAGTATTTACAAAATAGACAACGAATTCAAGATGCCTAAAGACTCACTGGACACCTTTTACACCGCCAATCCAGAAAATGATTACTTGAGAACTTGGGGAGGCGAACCTGCAACGATTTGCTAAAAAGATATAGAAATCTAATAGCACTTCTATACATTTGTAACAAATCGTTGCAAGTTTCCCTCCCCAAGATCTCAGTTAATCATTTTCTTGATTGGCGGTGGATTGTAAACAAAAATTTAACTGATGGAAAAAATAGTTTCGGCAACCTTACCTTACCCTATAATGATTACTTCATAGCGAAAGATAACGGCAGACATTCCCCATCATAAAATACCGTATTAGTTCAGTTCTAAATTGACCTTTATACTACCGCATTCAATTTTATTAATTTCTTTGCGTGGCTATAACAATTCATGAATCGAATTGTCATCTTGACTTGATATTATCGTACTGCGAATGTCACAGAAGGTATATTTGAGCGACACTATCGTGCGGCCAGCCATGGATTTGCGCTTTTCTTTATGGCAGTGGCACGCATAGTAAAGGGAGATATATGGCGCTCGACAAGCGGTGAATTCCACAGTGATGCATTGCGCCAAACAAAGGAGTTCCCGTAAAGCGATTTTCTAGGTGTTTACAGTTGTACGACGCACTGGTGCGCTCTTGCCGACGACAGACTGTCTGACAGGCGTTTTAAGGGGCGGGATGAGGCAGGCCAAATCCTGGGAACACCTGCCGTAAAAGTATCTGTAAAACAGGGACATCTCGGCCATATGTCTGCGGTGTTCTAGACTATCCAGATTCCGGATCAACTCCGGATCGCCGATGAGACGCACAGATTTCTTCTAAATGGAATCCAGCAGTTTTAGGATGCGCTTTGGTGCGGCACCCTAGATGTGTGAGCATTATTCTAAGCATGGTCTTATTTGCGGTTTGTAGAGCAAGAGCAACTGCTGCGGTTTATACAGTTTTTCTTGCGAAATAGCGCACCAAGCTTCTGGGATGCTGATTTTACGATGTTAGCAACGTGGTCATGCCAGGACATATTGCTGTTGACCGAGACACCCAGTAGTCCTATTTGCGAGGATGAAGGAATGGTCGATCCTGCCATAATGATGTCAGGGTCCGCCGTATTGGCCCTCTTGGTAAACATGGCTACTTGGGTCTTTGCTGCAATAAACCGGATCAAATTTCTGTCGCCCCAAGTTTGAACGTTCTTCAGGTTTTGATTAATTGCTGTAATCTGCTTTTGCCTACAATGATACGTCTCAGTCGCTGGTAAAGGTTTTTTCTGATCTAAATTGGGAGACAAGGATACTGTCATCTGCAAAACTGCAAACAGGATAATTTGTTTCGGTCAGCAGGTCATTAATACAGATGAAGAACAGAGTTGGTGAAAGTATTGCGCCCTGAGGCACGCCCGCATTAATGCTGAATGTGTCCGAGATGTGGCCATCAATTGCAACGTGGAGAGATCGGTTCTTAAGGAAACTGGTAAGCCAGCTGCAGAGCGAGGCTGGCAGTCCGAAGGACGGCAGTTTGTTGAGCAATCCGTAATTCCAAACTCTGTCGAATGCCCTCAAAATATCGCAAATCGCTCGAGACTCTCCGTAGTTCTCAATTGCACTACTCTATATATGAGTGGCATAGGCCAATATATCTCCTGCCGATCTCTCTTTGCAAAAGCCATATTGATTATCGCTGATTATTTTGTTGTTCTCGAGGTACTTGCATGGGCGCCGGCAGGTGAAATTCCATGGGGGGGCAAGTCGATGTGAGGGAAAGGCTTGGCCCAGGTGCAGCGCCGGAGAGGCTAAAATCGCCGAATGCGAAAAATTTTGTGGGTGCTGTAGCGTTTTCAAATTTTGGCATGAACAAATGCTACTGTTTTGCTTGATTTGTATTTATTTTTATTTACAAACACAATTTAGTTTGGGTTATTCGAATATAGAATATAGGTATAGTGTACATTACCTGTTTTGTCTTGAAAGTTATTGAGTTTACTTTTTATATTTACATTTATAATTTACTACACATGCATGAGATGTCCATAACAACAAGGCTGATTTTTGTCCCTTGAAGAGTTGAAGGTACTCGACTAGGCCTCGGAAACTTCTTTTATAGGTTCTAATTGTGCATTCCAATTCGCTAGGTTTTTGTCTTTGGATTTAAATACTTGAGCTCTCTTTTATTTACTCGGAACAATGCTCACAAGCTTTTCTTTGATCTAAAAGTTAATAAGAACTTAAAAATTTGTTCGATACAAATGTACTATTGAGTTTGTTATTATTTTAAATCCATTCTTAGCGGTACATACCTCAAACGATTTGGAGATCATATAGGTCGTCTGATGTAGATTATAATTCGTATATCTAATTGTGTTTCGGTGTATTGTTTCCTTTTGTTTTAGTTGTCTTTCGAAGAGATTTCGTGTTTTCATTTCTTGTGTCAAAATGTCATTCACCTATCGGTCTATCAGTAAGACACAGGCACACCATATGTTTTTGACAGATAAAATTAGACATGTTCTAGAATCGACGTTCTTAAATAACGATTCCTTTTAAGGTGTATTTACTTGACGCTTGGCGAATATGGTCTAGAGCAGTGACGTGGACGCTCGGACTCGCTATTTCAACTAACTTAGGTTGGCAGCAATGTTTAGGGTTCAAAGTGCGAAATTGGTTCCAGTTTCTTTTTTTTGGCGCCGTGTCGTCTAGGTGACGGGTCGAAATCCCGTTGTGGCTTCGTCGAGGTCGAGGTGTAAATCCTCATGGACTGGTTCTAATAATTGGGGTCATTATTTTATGATATTTTTGCTACGTTTAAGTTTTTGACACGAACCAGGGCCATGGAGGTTACCTATATTAGTTTTTGTTGAGCTATTGGAATCCGACCTCCACGTGGTAAGTCACAAATTTTTTCATGCAGTTTTTCAGTGGAATTAATTGCATTTTCCAATTGTTCTAGAAGAATTTATGTATTGCTGTTGCTCTCATGTTGCTGATAATCGGAATGGCCGATTATTATTTTTGGAGAAATCTCTAGAATGGACACTGTTCGTTTTGTTCGACTGGCTATTACCAGGCTATAGGCCCTATAGATAGTTCTATAGGTAAGATGAAAAACTAGTTAGGTTATGAGTAATCATTTCAGTGTAAGATATTTACTTTTTGCTTAGACAAACAATTGTTTTTAGGGTTCTCTCCACGGGTACCGCTCTGGCACATGTATATCGCTTTGCCTAACTGCGATATCTTATCCAGCGTGTTTTTTGGTTTACTTGCGTGTCTTAGATTTATTAAACCATCATTTGCATGTTATGCCCTTGTTGTTTTCATTGGCTGGATGTGGAGTACTAAGTTTGGAGAAGTCAGTTTTTGATTTGAAGTGGTTTGGAGTTGCATGGACCGTACATATACTTATACTGGTATTTATTTGGAGAATATTTTAAGATTAAGAATACCTACTTCATGATTTGTAAGTAATATAATTTACCTATTTGTAAGGCTGTCTCGGCAAATTTAAATTATCTGTAGATTGAATGATTGCACACAAATTTGATTTTATATTATTGCGGCAGAATAAAATTCATGAATTTTAAACCCTGCGTTCTTTACCATCATTCTAGTGACCTATTATTGGGTATGCGGAATATTTGCCTAACAGTTGATATCTGACAACATTGTTGATAATAGTCAATATTATGTAAACCTTTTTTTCTATTGCTTCATTGTTTATACATGTGATTGTACTTCTACTATATCATTGTTATTTTATATCAAGGTATCTCCTCATTAGTAAGGAAAGAATAAAATATTTATTTTGGGGAAATATTATGCCTTATTGAAAAGCTCCTCCAAGATTTACTTTTCAGCATTTAACAACTTTATGGATTTTTCTTAGTTGAGTCAAAGTTAACTAAGTGGTGCCCAAATATTTTTACTAAAGTGTACCGAGGATCCACGAACCTAGCTCTCCACTACATTACTGGCTGCCGTTCGCATCTATAGGTAGGTTTTCTAAAAGGACTCCGGAAAAGTTGCCATAGTACCACGCCCAATTGTTGCCCAAAAGTCATTAAAATCGTTAAAAAAAAACACGCCTTCCACGAGCGGACGAAGCGGATTTTACCCACGGTCAATAAGTATGTTGACCGTGGATTTTACCAAGCATTATTGACACATTTCCCAAGTCAATTAAACGTAAAAAAGTAGGGCTGGGCAACTGGCAACAATTGTAATCTGGAATTGGACCTCGCCCTTAATGATATAATATAACAATCGAATCAGCAATCGTTATAACTCTTCTTCTTTTTCTTCGGTTAGGTTTAATTGAATTTAAAAATTGTATTATTTTTATGCAAATATTGCGGAAACTTTTGATAGCCTTTGGGGGGGGGCTATATTTTCCCCTCACAGATGCGCCTCTGGGGCAAAGTAAACATAGATTGAAACTTAAATATTTTTATTGTCAAAAATACATATATACGGTTTTGGTTTGCTTGACTTTAACTTAAACTTAACTGTAGGGTAACTTTGACATACATTTTTTGATTGGAAATGTATCTACCTTAAAAAAATATCTTATGAACTATGGATGTGCATACCTATATTTTCCTAATCGATGAAAAGTAATAGCAGATGACTTCTCTTTTGTGAAAACCGATTTATTGCGTTTTCAATAACTCTGTCTTTATTATTATTCTCAAATTATCTGTGAGTGCTAAGCATGCAGAGACCAGAGCGTCTTTCCTTAGTTAATCTCAACCAGGTTTTTACACGTCGGAGGGTACTGAAAGATCTTTCAATTGTTGTTGTGGTATTGTAAGAAAATAGTCAATGTAATTTTCAGGTACCTATGTATGTTTCACTGAATAATTTGAAATGTACTTTTATAGTAAGCTTTATTTTCATATTCCAGGGGGGGGTCAACTGACCCCCCTTGCCCCCCCCCCCCTGGCGGCGCCCATTGGTACTTGGGTAGTGGCTGATTGATAACACGTTTCATCACTTTGGAGATTATGGGAAGCAAGGCAATTGGGCGATAGTTTGAGGGCGTGGTTTTCTTGCCTTTTTTTGAATAGTTTGCACTCGAGCGACTTTCTAAGAAAATGTGCAAATCCCTTTTCGATAAGACAGAGAAAAAAGTCTGAAAAAAACGAGTGTTAGTTCGTTGGCGCAGTTCTTTAACACGATGGCAGGTATATCATCCGGTTCTGATGCCTTTGGCCTATCTATTTCTTTAAGGATTTTACGAATAATACAGTGATGAAACTTGACTTCTGCCATGGTAGTGTTGATGTTCGATATAGTGGGGAGAGCCTTACCTTGGGGGACGTCTAAGGTAGAGTGCGATGAAAATATTTTGACGAGCATATTTGGTTTTTCCTTGGCTGTAGTCGCCGTAATGCCACATTCAGGTGGGAGAGACGTTTTTGTAAACTATTACTTTCTGCCTTTGCTACCGACCAAAAATTCCTGGAGCCACTGGGGCATTGCAAAAGTTTATTCCTGATCCTTTGATTGTGTTTGTCCTTAGTTTCGTCGATCACACGTTTGCATTCGTTTCTCGCTTCGACAAAATAATTGCGAATTTCAGCGGTCTGATTTTGCTGCGAGTACTCTTAGGCATGCTGTTTCCTACCTACAGCTCTTTCACATCTTCTGTCGAACCAGGGCTTTCCTTTGGGACGTATGCTTCCATTTCTAAGGATATAACTTGCGTAATCTCCTCGCGTCAATGACGGGTCATCAGTGCCAAAGCAGACGTCGAGTCAAGGACAATCTAGGTAGAACTCCCTTTGATCGTCCCATTTTGCAGAATTGTAATGCCTGATTTTTCGAGGCAATGGTGGATCCTTCTGCAGAAGTGGCAACTCACAAACCGTTGTAATAAGTTTGTGATCGGAATTACCTAATGCCGGACCAACTGTAATTTTGTACCAGCCAGGATTGGTGTTTGCCTCGATCATTGCTGTCGATTTATGATATATAAACATTTATTTATGGGACCGCATTCTGTGGGATAAGATTGAAGATTGATGATTTCAGTACGGTATAGACCATGTCTACTGACAGAGTCGGAAGAATAATAAAAGTCACAAATCATAAGTGGGATCTTGAATGTCGTTATAGCTCGTGGAAATTGATTGTTAGGAGTATGTCATGGGAAAGTGATATTTTGAAATGTGGTATGTACCTCGAAGGGATTGGCTGGTTCAAATTTTGTAGAGGAATTTTTGCATCAATGCAAATTAAATAAGACGCTCTTCAAAAGTCAGCCATATTTATCGGCAGTGCGATGTCGTGATGGAGAAGTTTTTTGAAATAGCCTTGTGGGTATCTTCTACCGGGTCAATTTTGGAGCCACAGCCAGCACCTTTTGTGTTGTTTAATACTTTATTGTTTTGATGCCTGGACTCACAACTTAACTGGGATTCTCACTGTCTTTAACTCGCCTTATGAGCTTTTTATGCGTCTGTCGTTTTGTGTCGCCACTATGTCGATTGCTAATATCCTCTAGTTTTCATTGCAGAGGTTCTGTCTCGTCCACTTTTTGGGCAGCATAGCTGATTTCAGGGTGAGCCGATTTAAGAAAAACCCTTCGCAATAAAGTGTTTAGTTTTTCGTTGCCTTGGGTTTGTGTATGGGACCACTTCCTGTGAGGCCAGATTGAAGATTGAAGATTGAAGATTACAGATACGGTATAGAGCATGTCTACTGGTAGAGTCGGAAGAATCATAAAAGTCACAAAACATAAGTGGGTTTGATCTTGGATGTCGTTATAGCTCATGAAAATAGATTGTTAGGAGTCCATCATGGGAAAGTAATGTTTTGAAATGTGGCATGTAGCTAGAAGGTATTGGCTGGTTTCAATTTTATAGGCGAATTTGCGGTGAAGCTTGCGCGTAGCGTTTACACCATCAAATTAAATAAGACGCTCTTCAAAAGTCAGTCATATTGATCGGCAGTGCGATGTCCTTATAGAGAAGTTTTTTGAAATAGCCTTGTGGTTATCTTCTACCGGGTCAATTTTGGAGCCTCAGGCAGCATCTTTTGTGTTTTTTGGTGCCTGGACTCACAACTTAACTGGGACTTTCACTGTCTTCAACTCGCCGGTTGCTAATTTCCTTTAGTTTTCATTGCAGAAGTTAACTTTAAATGAAACATTAACAGTTCCATATAAATTAAAATGTGCTGTATTTGTTGCCAGAATCTTAGGTTTGTAGGGAAATAACTTTAGGGCAAGGGAAATTAATTATTAATTTGTATTGTGGATTAAACATGTAAAGGAAATGCATAATGCAAATACATCTTAACAGATACATGTTTAAAATCCATTAATTCAATGAAAATTTGGAATTCAATTAACTATTAAGACTAAAAATAAGTAATAATTTGTTTTGGAATAATTAATTTTTAAATATTCTCTATAAGGTCCTTCCAAGAACTCACCCATCTGACTCTATATTCTCTGTGTAACTCTTCTCTTATGAAGTTTCTTCGAACCTGATCACGCAGCATAATGCCTTTTGTTGTTCTCAGTAACTTCATTTCCATGTTCCCATCAGGCTTTTTGATCTTTCTGCACGGCTATCAGCTGCATATGTTAATATAGGCCTTCACATAGGCCCTATAGATCCATATGTTGTTCTTCATTGACAAATACTTCTTCCATATTATATGACATCCTCTCTTACATCTTCCAATAAATTTCTGGCAACTTCATAGAGATTTATCACATTCAATTGCTTGCTCTGCTAGTTGCCTTATAATACAGATTTCATCTTTAGTATAGCTATTTGTTCTAAAGCCAGCCGCTTCTTGTTTCTTATTTATTCTTACCTTATGTCTGATTATTTCTGCTACTTTAATTTGTGTGATTCTTTATTTCTTCTTTCTTGGTCGCTTTGTTATTTCTTTCTGATGTTGGCTTCCCACCGTTTCTATGCAATTATTCAGTAATATTGACAATGCTTAGTGCTAGTCCATTTTTTAGGTGTTTGACTATTTAACATATTTCAGACAGCGATATTTCAGAAACTCCAGTTGTGTCAGTAAGAGTCTCTGGTCGATTTCGGTCTCAGTTTTTCCTTAATCACGCGACCGATCCTTCTAGGCTAATAGTGCTTACTTGGACCACCTTTTTGAGGTTCATGGATCTCAATTGGGTTCATTATTATTACTTGAACCCAACGCTGGAAGAGAATTTCTTCCATACAGGTACTGATAAGAAGGCCAAATTTTAAATTTAGACCAATCCTACCTCAGATAAAGTGTTATTTAGTACTGAGATTACGCTGCCTTCTTCAAAATTATTGCAGAGGTAAGATTCAAATTCATATTAATTGAAGATAGTGACAAAATTGATTTCTTGTGAAATATGTAATATATTTATAAATTTAAATATCGTCACCACCAATAGACGTGACGCCGCACCTTGGATAGCGTGCAGATTATGTAGCTCAGATTCGGGATCGATCTACGTCAGGTGAGACGAGATGATAAAGAAGGCACTTCGCTTAAAAACAATAATAATGTCTGTTGGTTAAAGACTTGATAAATTTACACTGTACCTAATTACTAAGGTCACTGTTTTATAATATAGTTTTTGTACGAGTTGTGTTGCGTTTTACTTATGGTTAGCTTTTACTTAATTCCACTCAGAGATTACACTGCACTCTAACCACCTGACAGATTCTACTTTGAAATTATATTTCTTAGAAATTTGATAAATTTATCGCAGATTCAACTTTACTACTTAGGTGGATACTAACCTAGTCGACGCACATATGTGCTGCGAAACACGGGTTTGGGTAGGAAATAAGGTTCCAGGTTAGGATCCTACGTATATGTGCGCTTGCAAGGAATTGGTTAGGGTGAGAAACAAAGCCTGCCGTACTAATAATTCGCTTGAGTATTTATATACTAAAATTTAGGGTTTATAATCACTTGAATGTTTACATAATATTTTCCAACTTCAAGTTCAAACTTAGGAAAGGGTGATATTTACTTCGTACATAAACTACTAAGTAAATATCACCCTGTCCTAAGTTTGGACTTGAAGTTTGAAAATGTTATGTAAACATTCAAGACAAATTATACACAAGCGAATCATCAGTTCAGCTTTGGTAGTTTGAGGTATAAAAAACCTGAATGTAAAATATGGGATCCAGACCAGATTTAGCAGAAATATTTCGGGAGCTGATGCAGATATTTGTCTCCTCTACTATATGTCAACTTTAGTTAGTTATTATGTACCAAATACCCATGATTATATTTCATAAAGTTCCAGATTTGTAATCTAGGCTACGCCTATGGTTTTTTAACGCTCAAAATATAACTTTGGATATTTAGCCGTAGTTTTAATGAAAATTTCCCTCCCAGTCCTATACAAATAATAACACTGGCGGGCACAAAGCGACATGAAATTTTCATTGCAAATTAGTCATATTCAAGAATTACCCATTTTCTGTCCGGGAGACTTCCCATTTAAAGAGATTTTCGTATTAAAAGTGCTAATTACTAGAAGTTCTATTCTTCTTCAAATTACGTATTCATAAGTTTTCCCTTTGTACTATACGGCGGCGCTTGCTCCCGACTAAATTAACAGACATTTCGTATTCCTTATGTATAACGTTAAATAACAGAATTTCTTAGATGTTCATTGCTTTACAAAGAATGTCTGACTATGACGTTTGGAGATTTGTATGCCACTCTGAGAGCCATCCTTTGCATTAATTTTCATCGCATGGGGATCCTTTCAAACATCTTCATGAATCTTGATACTAAAACACAAGTCTTGTTTAGGGCTTGATTTAATTTCAATATTACTAGTAAAGCTGCACAAAAATATTCACAAATATGAGATTAAAATAGAAACATATTATGCCATAGTAAGGCTGGAAGGGAAGTAACGTGGCAAGATTTAATTATTATAAATCGATATTAAAGCCGGGTGGGAAAATATTGTCATATTGGAAGAGAGACGAAATTAAAATATATACCATTTTTAAAAGCAGATTAAATTTTATATAGAATACAAACAACTTTAAGTAACTTTTGTTTAAAATTATTCGCCGATCATGAAAAAAGCTGAAAATATAATTAATAACTAGTAAAGATGCGATGGTGTGAACTACTAAAATGTGAAAACGGCTAAATAAGTTTAAATTTGAATTTGAACTTGAAAAATGTTATGCAAACATACAGAGCAAACTTATGAACAATTCGAGCGATAATGCGCCTTAACTTGCAATAAACAGCAACTTCTTTAATAGACATTTTCAGGTCAAGAGCCCATTGCAAGAAAACTTACAGTGGCCTCTCGGCATGTGTAAACCGGTCGCTCAAACCTCAAGGAAGCGGTCAAATCCTTTTCTGGAAAAGCCATCTCTGGATTGAGTCCCGCAAACTTAAACTTCTATCCCAGTGCCTATATGCATTAACGTGCGTCGACCTCCTCAAAATATTGTCACGAATAAAAAGAATGACAGCGTCTATTCAGAGACGTGTCACGAATAGTACAATGACGAGGTCTCTTGGTTAAACTTAACGCTTCTCCCAAGCTGCCACTCTATGTTTTATCCGTGATGACACGCCTTGCTTAGCGTGCAGGGGTATAGTTCAGATGGTCCGGAATTGATTTACGTCGGGTAAGAGGAGATGATAAAGAAAGCACTTCGGATAAACAATAACAACGTATATTGGTCAAACTTAACGAGAAAATATTAACAATTTCTATTGGTCAGAAACGTAATAAAATCCTATTATAGCAGATTACTAAGGCGTGCATGCTTTCTCGATTTAAGGTATGTATTTTAATTGTTTACAGGTCTTTGGTCACTGTCTTATAAACATAGTTTTTCTTAAGAGTTTTATGTTGTGTTATATTTAAGGTGAAAGATTACTTGAATATTTCACTAAACTTTTTAACTATTTAACAGACTCTACTTAGAAACTTATCTTTCTCAGAACTCTGACAAACATTATCATCGATTTGATTTTTACTACTGCGGTTATGAAACCCCTAGACTCAGCACAAGAATCTAGGGACAGCCCCGCAACTCTCAGCAGAGTAATGTGGTTTGCCTAAATTCACTTTTCGCATGGCCCTCCGCTCGCTACGGGGGCTCAACAAAAGGAAACTAACCAGGTGCTAACCCAAGACATACCTAAAATCAAGAAAAAAACTATTTAGAAATATAACCTTAAAAAAAAACGACGGGGTTTGTACTCGAATCGCAGAAGTGAAGGCCAACCATGTAAAACTCTAGACCACCAGAGCACATAGAGCCGACTGGTTGTATCGCGAAGTACATAAAAACAGTTGACGACTCAAAGTTGCGGGGCTGCCCCCAAGACCTAAATAGACTTAGCAGCCATGTGACTAACCGGTACTAGGTTTGGGTCTGGAGTAAGGGAGTAGAACCTTAAGCAGTTATGTGGCTAACTTAGGAGCGGACAGAACCTAAAATCAACCATGTGGCTAACCTAGGAGCTGGTGTTAGGTGAGACAAAAGTCTGCCGAACTGAAGGCTCGGTAACATATTTATTTTATAAAAAGTGATGATCATTGCTCGCCTAAGGTTCATAATCGCTCCCGTTGATTGCTCGCGTTGTTTACAGTTTGCCTTTAATGTTTATATAACAATTTCCAAGTTCAAGTTCAAACTTAGGACAGGGTGATATTTATTTAGTAGCTTATGCATTTTAGTAGATCACAAGTCAAAGTCGAAGCTAAAATAAAGCTATCGAATCATAAATAATGTAATCTCAAAGTTAAATCTTTCAAATGTTTAAGGTGAATTAACTTCTGAGTGAAATCACGTTATAATAGTGTCAACTAGCATGTCCATTAAGATAAAATCATAGAGTGGAAAGTTTGAACTTAACCGTGAATCGCAATTATAAAATGTTATTAGTTAAAGTATAAACTGTTATGATTAGCCTTGTTGATAATTCAAAACAATACTCGAATTAGAGGTCAAAGTTTGGTATAAAAAGCAGCGCAGCAGCCCATACCAGCAGACTTTGGTCTCCAGTGCGATCAGCCTTTATTGGGAAAGCGCCCTTTTGGCAGACCAAAGCACTCACCTTTAAAAAGACCTATCGGTGTGCTCAACCTTAATCGGGAACGCATCCCTCTGATCAGGCAATTCCCGTCTTTAAAAAAGACCTATCAGTGTGCTCAACCTTAATGGGGAACGTACTCCTCTGATCAGGCAATTTAAAAGTGGACCTTAAAATTAATAACGCCGTAAGGCAAAGTGCTGAATAAATTAATGACATATAAAAAGTAAACTATGTAACTAAACATTTATCCAGACAAATAATCTATTCGCTCTTCAGGCCAGCTTTCTCTCTCTGCTGTTCACGTTAATCAATTTCGCGAGGAATACCCCAGTGGCTTACAAGATATGCATTCCCAAATATTCTGGTAATACTTACAACTTTATCTACTCAACCTGAAGTCAATAGGTGGGCAATTTATTTGATATACCGAGTGTTTGTATCCATCTCTCCCAACTATCTACCTGAGCTACGTCACATGAAAGAGCACAGTGGAACTGCCGAACCAACGATATATGTGACAATAGTCTATCGTTAAGGCACGATAGTTACCTAAATTAAATATTCAAAGGTAAACATAAATAAAACTTTATTATAAACAGTGAATGACATAAGCATTTCAAGTACACCATCATAAGAATAGACATGCGCATTATAATTATCGTGTAGAATGTAAAATTTTTAAATGTTTGCATATTGACCTTGATATTGTTTTTACCGGAGAGTCTCCTTTATTATCTCTTTTCAGCGACGTAAATTGATCCTCCCAGCAAATGGAATAACAAACATCTGGAATAACCAAAACCATGCTAAGTTTCTAGCCGGATACGTAGAAGTGCTAAATATTTGATATGACATCCGGATCTGAATCAAGAAAGATGATCCAATGACCAAACTCTCAAGAATCATACAACAAAGTGAGACAATTTTGTTTAGTATATTAAATGATGAAAAGAAATAAAATATTTAAATAGCTTTTTCGTCATATAGAAATTCTTCTGCCCTAACTGGCATTATCAAAGTACACATCTACTCAGTACTCATTTATTTAAGAAATCAATGGCAAATGGACCTATTAGTGGCTACTAAACAAAACCCCAAACTGATGAAGGATTAACAACGTCACATGGAATGATTAAGAATACTAATTCCAATCATTCCAAACTAACTGAAACTATCCATAACCAATCCAAACCAATAGAAACCTATTCGAATGTACAAACGCAAATAGCGCACATTTATAATTAAATCGCATATTCAAATAGTTCGCACCTACAATTATGCCGTACCCATAAATAGACCGGAAGATATTAGTTCACAGGATATCAGTTCGCACCTACAAATAGTAGGCACTCAATAGTTTTCCTTCACATCACACCAAACTAGTTAAAGCAAGAAAAGATGCAATCTATATCAACCAAACCAAAGATAACTAATCCAAATAAACAGAAACGAAATATTAGCGCCCTTTGTTGAAGGAGCAAACTATTTGCGGTCGGGATTTTAGTTTGCGTATTATATTCTCGGTACCATTTACGACCCCATAGTTCCTTCATGTTGTTTTTAAGGTTAGTTTGGTTTTTGATTATTTCATGTAAATTTCATGTCTTTGTACTCGCCGAGGGGATATTAACACAATCTGATCATAATTTATTTTATAGAAGTTGCTTACTAATACATTGTTATATAGTAATAAACCTATAGAAAGCTTACCACTTTTAATCTGGATTCCCATGAAAAGGCAAAGCTCTTACAAATTCAATCCCCGGCCCCAGAATTCCTTTGTCATTTTTTCATGCGGCCTGGCATTGTCTGGATGCCTATGCTAAAATATAAGGAAAATGGCCTGGACCCTTACATTTTGAGCCCTATATAGCCCGATGATGGGTTAAAATAACTTCACGTCTAAAAATTGCTCTTAGTCAGTGGCATCGGAGCGGGTAGCCTGTATATTTTTAATACTGCGTTTGTTACAAGATGTCTGGCCAATAAAATATATTTTTTGTTGCTGTCTGTTGAGACAGTAAATTAATTGTCTTCAAATCTAAATTTTAATTTAATAAAATGTATATAAATAGTTCCTTATTGAAGGTTTTTCATAGCAGGGACGTATTCATGCGAGAGTAATTGAATGGAGATATATTTTAAAATAAATATATTATTTCCCATGCTGATCAGCTTCTAGATCCGTTCAAGTTCTCTTCTGAATTGTCACTATCACCTTAACAAATGAATTATTAGCGAATATAAAGTAAAAAACTTACTGTAAGGTAATTTCATTATAGTTCTTAACTTATTTCATGGAACAACAAGATATTTTAATAGGCCAAAAAGTTAGAAAACGGTATTTTCGAAATATATCTGCTTTCTAGCTTTATGATATAGACTTGTCATTATTTTACTCTGAATAGTACTCGCTACGGTTTTGTTATTACGATCGTATCAATTGTTATGTTATGCCCGTCCGATGTTTCAAATGTCTGCCTCTGGGCACCGTGGTCTATTCTTGTTGCCTGGGCATATTTAAGTTACGCTCTAATTTTCTGTATTATATCCAGGATAGCCAGCTCAATTGCCCTTTTTAAAATTAATACATTTTTATATGCTATTTATTTTCATGTGTTTTTTCTTTAATTATATACTTATTTATTTCTTGGAGATGGATACTGTCTACCATTTATTATACAGTTTTGGTAGTTCTTCCTGTATTTTTCTTAGACTCTTAAACATCTCTAGATGTATTCCGTCCTCCTCGCTAAGTACTTTATTATTCTTCGCCTTTCTTAGGACCTGTTCCGATTCCGATGCAGGGAAATTTTTTGGAGTTAATATTAAATTATCCGTTTTTCTGGTTCCCTTAATTCTATTGTGTTTCGGTCAGTAGTATTATAAAAGGGTACGTGTCATACTGTGTTATATGCTTTAGCTTACCCTTTATAATATAAGTCGACAATTAATCCTGGTGGCGTAAATCTTGCTAGTCACTATGGCAGGAATGCTTTTAATCGTAGATCATCACAACGAAGGTTCCAAGAATAATTAAGGTGAGCCTTGTGCCCGAAAATGAGAAGTATAGTTCAGAATGTCACATTTTTTTGAACAAATTGATTTAGCTCGTTCCCTGAAAAAATTACGGGAGCCGCACTGTAGGCTGTGTATACGAAAACCTTAATTATTAATTATAGGCACATGAGGCCACTTGCTTTCAAGAGATGACAATAATTCAACTTAGTGTCGAAGTTGCCGTGACTTTCTGACAGGCATTGCTGAGGGTGGGATCAAGCAGGCAAAGTCTTAGGAATATCTGCCGTGAAAATATCTGTAAAACTGGAATATACCGGCCAAAGGTCTGCGGTGTTCCAGACTATCCAAATCGCGGTTTAACTCCCCGTCGCCGACGAGCCGCACAGCTCTCTGCTGAATGAAATCCAACAGTTTTTAGGTGTTCTTAGGTGCGGCCCTCATATGTGTGAGCAATATTCTGGGCACGGTCTTATTTGCGCTTTGCAGAGCAAGAGCAGCTGCTGCGTACAAGTGAGGTGGAAAGTTTCTTGGAGGTATCATTAGTCCCTCAACTAAATGGATATTAACAACAAGATTAATTTGCGTAGTTATAAACCATCACCTAGACAGTGAAGGCGATAAGACCTCATTCTGCTGACCAAAATCAATAAGTAGTGTCATGAAAACCAAGTAATTTAAGGAATAAGTCGATGGGCGTTTGAAGACCTTTTCGAGTGAAAGTATTTATCTTATTTACTGATTAGAATAAGAAGCTTCTATAGTTTAAGATGTCAAGTTAATCGTAAAGTGAGCAACACCTTAGTAAAAATGCAATATTGAGACGTATTTACAAGCATACTGAATAAGGAATCCATTGCTGGCATTCAGCAAAAAACCGCTACATTAAACATTGAATTAATTCCATACTTCAGCCATATAATGTTTACCCTGCAATATGTAAATATTATATTAATTATTATTTATGATTTTTTAAACCGACACTACGCCTGTGATTTGGGATAGAGTATCAACAAAAATTTCGGTCCGTACCAAATTCGGTTTTGTCGAAATGTGAGTGAAGCCCGTGGTCTGCATTTAAATTTGTTGATTTTGCATATTTTAGGACTTTTTGTTATACAAATGGTTATTTGATTCAGAGAGTTTTGTGTGCGGTCAGCTTCGATTTAAAACTATGCATGAGGGGATGAGAAAATGATGGCGGTCCTGTATTTATATTATGTGAATAAAATAAATAGGTCTCTGCGTGCTACCGCTATTATGCTTTATCGATAAAATATTTAACATTAAAATTTATATTTAGAACTTAGAAAAATGATACTTATTTTTTTTAAAGTTTGCCTAATTTTAGTTATTTAGCATACTCGAACGCGCAAAATCCGGTGCACAACTGACAAAAACGGGGCATCGCTTTCAATTTTTCAAATACATTCGATCTTAAGTGCCGGTTTTCGTGGCACTCGGTCTAGCGCTTAATTGCCTTGCTTCCCATAATCTCCAACGTGTAGTCAATCAGCAACAAGTACCTCGACAATAACAAATCAGCGATAGTCAATACGGCTTTCGCAAAGAGAGATCGACGGGGGATATTATTGGCCTATGTCACTCGTATATGGAGTAGGGCAATTGAGAACTATGGAGAGTCTCGAGCGATTGCGTTGGATATTTCGAAAGCATTCGACAGAGTTTGGCAAGACAGATTGCTCAACAAACTGCCATCCCTCGGACTGCCAGCCTATCTCTGCAGCTGGCTTGCTAGTTTCCTTAAGAACCGATCTCTGCACGTTGCAGTTGATGGACACATCTCAGACACATTCACCATTAATGCGGGCGTACCTGTGTTCCTCATCTATATTAATGACTTGCTGATTGAAACGAATAATCCTGTTTACAGTTTTGCAGATGACCCTTATGACCCTTATCTCCCAATTGAGATCAGAGAAACCTTTACCAGCGACTGAGACTTACTACCGCAGACAGCAGCAGATTACAGCAATTAATCAAGACCTGGAAAAAGTTCAAACGTGGGGCGACAGGAATTTGGTCCAGTTCAATGCAGCAAAGGCCAAAGCATCCACGTTTACCAAGAAGGCCAATAATACGGCGGGCCCTGACATCATGATGGCAGAATCGACCATTCCTTCGTCCCCGTCAATCGGACTACCGGGTATCTCGGTCAACGGCAATATGTCCTGGCATGACCACGTTGCTAACATCGCAAAATCAGCCTCCCAGATGCTTGGAGCATTATTTCGCAACAAAAAACTGTATACACCGCAGCAGTTGCTCTTGCTCTACAAAGCGCAAATAAGACCGTGCTTAGAATATTGCTCACACATCTGGGGTGCCGCACCAAAGCACACCCTGAAGCTGCTGAAGTTGACCCGGAGTTGACCCGGAATCTGGGTAATCTGGAACACCGCAGACATGTAGCCGAGATGTCCCTGTTTTACAGATACTTTCACGGCAAATGTTCCCAGGATTTGGCCCGCCTCATCCCGCCCCTGGCAACGCCTGTCAGACAATCACGACAGACGGCAAAGAAAGTGGTCCCAAAAATAAATTTCTCTATCAAAAATCGAAAGCAATTATTCGGGGCGCACATCCCTAGTTGGTCGCACGATAGTGTCGCTCTGCCGTTATCTTTCGCCATGAAGTAATCATTATAGGGTAAGGTAAGGTTGCCGAAACTATTTCTCCATCAGCTAAATTTTTGTTAACAATCCACCGCCAATCAAGAAAATGATTAACTGAGATCTTGGGGAGGAAAACCTGCAACGATTTGTTAGAAACGTAGATATAGAAGTACTATTAGACTTCTATACATTTTTAGCAAATCGTTGCAGGTTCACCTCCCCAACTTCTCAAGTAATCATTTTCTGGATTGGCGGTGTAAAAGGTGTCAAGTGAGTCTTCAGGCATCTTGAATTCGTTGTCTATTTTGTAAATACTGCTTATATTAAGGTCGCCACATGGGATGGTACACTTGGTTTTCTTTATAGGGAAACTTATTATTGCTGATAATTATTCTAAAATAAACCAATTGACGTAGAATGCAATTACGGTCAATTTTTCATCGGATATATTAGCCAACATGCACATGTTGTAAAAGGCAGTGAATATATATTTATATCGACTGATAGGTGGTTCCAAATCAATCCTGTCCTTTTTATTAAGGATATTGTTACAGTGGGCTTTCTGCATACACTTATGGTTCATTGGAACTGTAAAAGTACCCTACTATTCTATTATTGATATGAAATGCAAAAATATTGAAATTGATAAAAGATAGCACTATAAGTTGAAATCAAAACTAATATGATACAATGAAACATTTGAAGAAATGTGCAAACTATGCTCTGTACTCTTGCAACGGATATTTATGTAATATTTACGTTTTTATGAATCCATTTTATTGGCTTGGTAGTCACTGACTGGACTGGTGATAAATATGACGCAATTCGATCTAATAAATATTAATTTTGGCCAAATTACAAACTCAGTTACATTTATGAATTAATGAATATTTTAAATGATGAATAAATACATACTCTATAAATATGGCCACAATACTAATTATTGGATAGTAGACTAAAAGTTATGAATTTATTAAGCTTCAGGTGAAAAGATGTGTGCAGTATGCTAATAATTATTTTATTTCGTTCCACCTTTCAAAAGTCTAATTTCTAGATAATTTGTAGTTATTTTCAGCACTTTTCTCTTGTATTATTTCTGCTTTTCATTAGATTCCAAAAATTCTTAATATTGAAATTAATAAATATATTTCTTCATTTTTGCTGCAGGCCTAAGTTTCTGGCAATTGAATTTTGTTCAACAAATACAGCAAATTGCCATTTATATTATGCCGTTAGTGTTTCAGTTAAAGTTAAGCTTTTGAAACTCCATCACTGAAGCTCCAAATTATTATTTGAATATATCTGAGGCTACCGTCCGAAGTTTTCGTGCTCGAGCCATGCGGAACTTTTAAATAATTTGCAACTTTAACACGATCGAGGCTTATGCCTAATTTCATAATCTAAATTTCAAAGCCTGAAACTTTCAAATGGTAAATAATGAGCGAGAACTTTTCTCGGTTGCTTTCTCGGATCTTTATTTATTTTCGACTCGTAAAAAAACATAATTATCCCATACCAAACTAACAAAATATTTTCATGTGAGCTTTACAATCAGATATAAACCTATTTTTAATTTAATGGAACCTCATACCGGATATATGATAGTATGAGTGAAATTCGTTATTAATGACCTTACACAATCGCATCAATTTAATAGGTAAAATATTATAATAATTATATACAAGACTAGTCATATAAATATTATACAACTATTTAAAAACGGAGAGTATTAAAAACTCGGTAACAGAATGCATATTTCATATCTAAAACACATTGACTGATCGTTGAAAATATTAAAATATAGGATAAAATATGATGGCGGATTTATATTATGTGATAACAATAAATATGTTTCTGCGTGCTACCACTATTATTGTATAAAGCGAATTTATTGACATTAATCCTGTAAATAATCAAAATCAAATCTGCAAAATGTGGCCCTTCCCTAGTTTTTGTAGGCAATCTTTTTAGACTATTTTCACAGTTGATTTGGTTATTTCATCCGAATTAGCTATGGAGGATATAATATTTTTGAAATCACTGTAGAACAAATTCAGGAGCTTAATATACCTGTTACTCGAAGGCTCCCTTTACAGAAAAAGATACAAGCGTCCTTAAAACCCTGTCAGAATTCTCCAGCAATTTCCCGGACAATTTTTTCAACCGTTAGGGGTCGATGTAGAATGCATATTCGTAGGACAATACGGCGGTAGATATCAAAACTCGTCGGGACAGTTATTCGTAAATTTTGCACAATCAGCGACCTTTTAAGAACGAATGGATAAAGACTGAGGCTTAAAATGTATTTGATCCAGACAGCTCCAACCTATAACTCAATTCGGATTTAAATACTTAATCTCGAACTAAAACACTACAAATAATATTATATTCTCAAACTTCTTATTGCCAATCTGTAAGACTCGAATTTTAAGATAGTTTTTATTTTGTATTTATATTTAGAACATAGAAAAATGATCGCACTTAATTTTTATTTATTTTCGCATAATTTTAGTTGTTAAGCATCATCGAAAGCGTAAAATGCGGTGCATAACCGTCAAAAACAGTGTATTGCTTTCAATTTCATAAATACATTCGCTCTTAAGTACCGGTTGGTAGCGGTTTTCGTGGCACTCTGTCACGGAGAAAACTTGCTCATATCCCCATCGGAATGATGGCGGATTTATATTATGTGAATTCAATGAATAGGTCTCTGCGTGCTGCCGCTATTATGGTTTTTCGATAGAACATTTGTATAAACATAAAGCGAAGTTATCGACAAATACTGCAAGAAATCAATTTCAAATCTGCAATACAGGGCCTTTTTTTATAGGGTATCTTTTTAGAGTATTTTTATCAATTGATTGGTTATTTCTTCAGAATTTGCTATGGAGGATATAATCAGATTTTATAAATTTTTATGAAATCACTATGGAGCAAATTCATGAGCTTATTATACCTGTTATTCGATGACGCACTTTACAGAAAAATGTCTGCATTTTCCAGCAGTTTTCTAGACAATTTTTTCCAATCATTAAAAGAGTCTGATGTATTATCCACATTCCTGGAGACAGTTATTCTTAAATTTTTGCACAATCAACGACCTTCTAAGAACCAATGGATAGAGACTGAGGCTTAAATCGTATTTGATCCACACAGTTCCAACCCATAACTCTACTTGGATCTAAATACTTCATCTCGAGCTAAAACACTACAAATAATATTATAATTCTCAAACTTCTCATTGTCAATCTGTAAGACTCGAATTTTGACAATCTTTTTCTTAAAATTTATATTTAGAACTTAGAAAAATGATTACACTTAATTTTTATTTAGCATCGCCTAATTTTAGTTGTTAAGCATCATCGAACGCGTAAAATCCGGTGCACAACCGACAAAAACGGGGTATTGGTTTCAATTTCACAAATACATTTGCTCTTAAGTAACGGTTGATAGCGGTTTTCTTGGCACTCGGTCACGGGGAAAACTTTCTGTCTAGCCCCATCGGAATGATGGCGGATTTATATTATGTAAATTCAATAAATAGAAATCTGAGTGCTACCGCTATTATGGTTTTTTGATAGAACATTTGTATAAACATAAAGAGAAGTTATCGACATTAATCCTGCAAGAAATCAAAATCAAATCTGCAAAACCGAGCCTTTTCTTAGTTTTTATAGGAACTCTTCTTAAGTATTTTTATCAGTTCATCTTGTTATTTCTTCAGAATTAGCTATGGAGGATATAACCAGATTTTAAAAATATTTATGAAATTCCTGACATTAATATATCTGTTATTCGAAGGCTCACTTTACCGAAAAATATATATATGGGTTTTAAAAACCCTGTCAGAATTTTCCAGCAGTTTTCTGGGCATTTTTTTTCAATCGTTAAAAGAGTCTGATGTAGTATCCACATTTCTGGAGACAGTTATTCTTAAATTTTTGCACAAACAACGACCTCTTAAGAGCGAATGGGTAGAGTCTGAGGTTTGATCCACTCGGATCTAAATACTTCATCTCGAACTAAAACACTACCAATAATATTATATTCTCAAACTTCTCAAAGACTCAAATTTTGACAAAGTTTTTCTTAAATTTTATATTTAGAACTTAGAAAAATGATTACACTTAATTTTTATTTAACTTCGCCTAATTTTAATTGTTAAGCTCCATCGAAAGCATAAAATCCGGTGCACAACCGACAAAAACGGGGTATTGCTTCCAATTTCTCAAATACAGTCGCTCTTAAGTAACGGTTGATAGCGGTTTTCGTGGCACTCGGTCACGGAGAAAACTTTCTCTCTGGCCCCATCGGAATGATGCCGGGTTTATATTATGTGAATTCAATAAATAGATATCTGCGTGCTACCGCTACTATGGTTTTTTGATAGAATATTTGTATAAACATAAAGCGAAGTTATCGGCATTAATCCTGCATGAAATCAAAATCAAATCTGCAAAACCGAGCCTTTTCTTAGTTTTTATAGAAAATATTTCTAAAGTATTTTCATAAGTTGATCTTGTTATTTCTTCAGAATTAGCTATGGAGGATGTAATTAGATTTTAAAAATATTTATGAAATTCCTCAAGTTAACATACCTGTTATTCGATGGCTCACTTTACCGAAAAATATATATAAAGGTTTTAAAAACCCTGTCAGAATTTTCCACCAGTTTTCTGGGCAATTTTTTTCAATCGTTAAAAGAGTCTGATGTAGTATCCACATTCCTGGAGATAGTTATTCTTAAATTTTTGCTCAATCAACGACCTTTTAAGAGCGAATGGGTAGAGTCAGAGGCATGAATGTCACAGCTACAACTCATAACTCCATTCGGATCTAAATACTTCATCTCGAACTAAAACACTACAAATAATATTATATTCTCAAACTTATCATTGTCAGTCTGTAAGACTCGAATCTTGACCAAGTTTTTCTTAACATTTATATTTAGAACGTAGAAAAATTATTACATTTAATTTTAATTTAAGATCGCCTAATTTTACTTGTTAAGTGTCATCGAACGCGTAAAACCCAGTGCACAACCAACAAAAACGGGGTATGGCTTCCAATTTCACAAATACATTCGCTCTTAAGTACCAGTTCATAGCGGCTTTCGTGACACTTGGTCACGGGGAAAACTTTCTCTCTATCCCCATCAGAGTTATGGCGGATTTATATTATGCGAACTCAATAAATAGGTATATGCGTGCTACCGCTATTATGGTTTTTAGATAGAGCATTATTTGTATTAACGTAAAGCGAAGTTATCGACATTAATCCTGTAAGAAATCAAAATTTAAGTTGTAAAACGTGGCCTTCTCTTAGTTTTTATGGCTAATGTTTGGGAAACACCCCAACAAGTGTATTACCTTGTCATTTTTCACCGTATAGTGATAACACCCTTTCATTGTATAATGATAACACTCTGTATGAATTTAGTATGAATGAGCCATAATTAGTCCACGAATATATTTATTCAACCCCAGGTAAACAGAAATTTGTGCATTTAAATCAGCATATGTCAGTTCTTCATTACCCCCTGAGTCCAAACCTAGATGGTCGATCCCATTATATAAGGCTAATTGTCACTCCGTCAGGGAAAACGTTGGTAATCGTTTTCAATTTAATATATATTTGTCTCCGTCAGTATTTTGTAAACAATAATGTGTCGAATAGACAAGGAGCATTATTCTACCCTCTCAAATGCGATAATGGACCTGCCCACGCTTACTTTCCCGCGTTATTGCCCCTCCCGAGAGCGTAAGATAAATCAGATTTCATTTCAGTGCTGTTTCAACGTTCACTCGAATAGCAGTAAAAACGTGCTGTTGCTCCCTCCGGCCAAAGCTCAAATTCTTTTTGGGCCAATTTCTCTTTTTGTATGCACAGTTATTTGTAGACTATCTAGTGTACCTCTGTTACCTTTGTTCATGCTTGGACAAAGACCTCTTTTGGGCGTTTTAACGGAATTATGAGGCACTACAGAATCGTAGCGTCTCTTGTGAAGATGTAAACGTGTTAAATTGCTTCTGCAAATTGGCAGTAGAGGAAATCCATTCCAATCCCAGCAGGTGGAACCCATTGTGTGAAATTAAATAGGCTACCCCTGGGTACGATAACAGTAGAGAAACTAGGAGAATCAAGGTATTTGTAGAGTGAAAAGAAGTTGAAATTTTAAAGACAAAAGTTTCATTTTAAATTAACGAATCAAGACTTTTTAGTAGATATTTTAATTAAGCACCCTTTTGTATATTTATTTTTTTGTGTGAAAAAATTAATTCATCAAGTAGTGTAGACAGTGTATAAAGTGTATATATATTTTTTGTATTTACAACTGCATTATTAAACTACTTAGTTAACCTAACTACCTCGTTTCAATTCACTACGTATGTCTAAAACCCCCATCACCCTATCTTAATACAGTCCACTAGCTTTAATGTAGTTAGTTATAAAATTAATTGCGACCCCCACCTTTATGGTCAGAATAAATTAAAAATTAATTTGTTTGTACCGACCAGGTAATCTTTTTAGAGTATTTTCATCCGTTGATCTGATTATTTTTGTTCGGAATTGGCTATGGGAGATACAATCAGGTTTGAAAAATGTTTATGAAATCACGGTAGAATAAATTCATGAACTTAACATACGTGTTATCCAAATCCCTTTATTTATTTTATTCTTGAGAGTTAAATCCATTGACGAGGCTGGCCTTTTCACGTACTATCCATTGCTCTTCATTACCAACTGACTCAAGACAACTCAACCCGTTAAATTCGAAACCATATCATGGTGTCCGCTAAATAATGGTACTCAGTATAACCACAAATTCCTTATGTAAAAATATTAGTATTTAACTAAATTTACCTATGACCAAAATCTGATAATAATTAAAATAGATAGCCTCAAAGTTACAATTTTCTTTGTTATTTTATAGATATTTTTTAAGAGTTTATATGTTTCAAAAAATCTTGGCTAACGGTTTTTTTAGAGTGAAAAATTCAAATATTTTCACAGTTTTGCTGTTTTAACCAGAAGCCACTTGGTGTGTTTGTAAAACTTCATTAATTTTTGAACCTTAGAGTATCATTATCTTTTTTATTAAAATGGCTGTCATTCACTCTTTTTACGTAAAGAGCCATACTTTGTAAACATGGCCAGGACTAACTGTTTTCAAGATATCTGCGACTCACCTATCAACGTGGCGCAAGAAATAAACAAGTGTAAATCAAGTGAACATTGTTGACAACAAAATTAAAGTTCATGATCCTGAAACTTACTTTATAATAAATATTTACTTTTATTTAAGGAAACACCATGTGTGACCCTCCTTACCCTTTCTGGAAGACAATGAAATAAAAGAATTTTGTCAAAACACCACAACTAGATGTGGATGTAAATTATTGGATTCTAATCGTAAATGATCTGAGAAGTATTATTATACTATGTGTAGTGCAACAAATATTTGATGATATCAGTCTTGTGTATGCCTTGATTTTAAATGTAATTTTTTTTAAGTAGTCCCGAGAAGCCTTCCTTGAGAGGGTGAGAATGAAAAATTTATTAACAGGATGGCGGATAAAATTAAACCATTTTTATTAATCAAATATATTGTCATTTCCTGATGGAACGAACTACAATGGCTAGTCAAGTGGGAGACCAACACTGAAAACAAACGCAATTAAAAGCAACTATATAACCGAACTGTATTTTTGGAAGCTGAGATAGATTACATATCCAATCTTTTTGATAATATTTTCATTGGAGCGCAGATATGAAATTCACGTTTTTCTCTGTACCATTACCTATATACCCTTTTTGAGATGAGGGAGATATTGAAGCACATATTACAATAAAAAAGCCTAAATACGAAGCATTCACCGATACGTAAAGTTTCGAAATAATGGCTTGGGGCTTTATCAAAATATGCGCCAGGTACAGGGCAAAATGATTTACCTCAACCGGAAAAATTCATATTTGACGAACAGTCTGCATATATAAGCAATATTTTGATTGAAAGTACTTCATAATTCAGATTTTATCCTTGGCGATGCTGCTTTATGCTTCGATTATCTCGAACATTTAAAACTGCCTCAAAATTTGAGATCGTATAGCTTTGCAGAAATTCATGAAATTGAATTTATAGATTACAATTTAAGGGTCTCTAAACCAACTCGACCTCATGCGTAAATACATATATTATGGAAAACTGAATGATATTATAGAAGATAGAAAGAACTTGGAAAAAACCCAAAAATATATACATTAACAAGATTTTATAAACATTAACTGTAAAAACAACGAAATAGGGATTATGATCAAACGATTATGGCATGTTCCGAAGATAGGGTGCCTGGTCATAGGGTTATTGTATACATAACTTTAATAAACTTTGATAATGTATTAAAAGCAAAAAGTAAGGCAGATTCATTATCCCTTAGTCAGAAATTAAAAAGTTATGGCTTAAAGTACAGAATCTTTTATTTTGATACGAATCCAAACATTTTCAATATGAGGAATGCATTTTAAGAGAAATTATTTTTGTCTTACATGTCGTTTTTCTTTAAATAAAAATATCGCATAGGTTGCGAAAAAGAGCTCAGTTTACATCTGGCAGCTCCGTTAAAGACTTACACTTTTGAATACATTAAATTCGTATCTGTAAACGTGGATTTTTTTTGTCACACGTAAATCAAATTTCTAGAATAGTAGTTATAGTTACTGCTATGAAATTTAATGTCAGTAATTTAAGAAGATTAAGTATCAAGTTTTATTAAATCATATTAATAGTGGTAATTCTCAAACATGTTAATTGAGGTACACTAACTAATGTAGGATGGGCCACTTTAGATGATTGTTATTTGTATCGAATTCAGTTAGCATATTTTCAAGAAAGCATAAGCTGTGATTAAAATTGGTTTCACTTTCTATAGTTTGGGTTAAATTATTCATCCATTTTACCTGATCTTTCTGTATTTTCAGTCCTTTGAATCAGGCTAGTCTAATACCGTTGCAGGACTCTTATATAGGGACATGTTTATTAAATAAATACTCATTAAAAACATTTTGTCCACTAAAATTATTTAAATGACAGTGGTGAAATCACTAAAACCAAACGCGAACAGAATCAAAAATATTTATAATAAAATTAAAAACAAAAATAAGAATCACAAACTATTGGAATATATGGACTTGATGGTGCTTCCAGGATCAAAATATTCCGGAGGTAAACTCCCCGGCCATTCGGATCTCCGGGCGCTGAGTGGCCCTGGGAGCCCTTCATTCCGCATTTCACAGACAGCAAAGATACCGAACCAATTTAGAATAGATCTCTGCAACATAAGAGGCCTAAATACAAACATAAATTCGGTACACCAACATCTACAAGCAAATAGACCACACATATTAGCCCTTACAGAAACACAAGTATGTTCTAAAAGAACAACAGTGAACTACCTCTATCCTGGTTACGACTTACATACCCGACTTAGATATAAGTTCGAAATATGCCTTTTTGTCCGAAGCGACCTTTCATGTCACCGCGAGGAAACACTCGAACCGAACAACCTTGACGTCATGTGGCTCAAGTTCACCGCTAAGGGATTAACCAAGTTTATATGTTGTCTCTATCGCCCTCCGAGCGATAGAGCCTACCAAAGCTTTTTCTCAACACTAGCTACCACCTTTGACTCAATACAGGTCGATCACCCCAGTTCAGAAATAATCATTCTGGGAGACTTCAATGCCCACAACACCAACTGGCTCAAACATCACAACAAGTCCGACAACGAAGGTAGAGAGGCTGAAGCATTTGCCATCAGCTGCGGGCTTACTCAACTTGTAGACGAACCAACTCGAATCTCAGAGAGGGGCGAATTCGCCGCCCTCCTGGATCTTTTTCTGACCACCAATCCTGACCAGTACAAGGTTACAGTTGGTCCGCCATTAGGTACCTCCGACCACAAACTTATTACAACGGTTTGTGAATTGCCACTCATACAGAAGGATCCACCATTGCCTCGCAAAATCTGGCATTACAATTCTGCAAACTGGGACGATCTAAGGCTGTTTTACCTAGATTTTCCTTGGCTCGACGTCTGCTTTGCCACTGACGACCCGTCAGACTGCTGCGAAGAGATCATGCAAGTAATCTCCTCAGGAATGGAAGCATACATCCCAAATTTCATCAAGTTACCATCAAAAGGAAAGCCCTGGTTCGACAAAAGATGCGAAAGAGCTGTAGGAAGGAAACAGCAAGCCTATAAGTACTGGCAGCAAAATCAGACCGCTGAAAATCGCAATTGTTTTATCGAAGCGAGAAACGAGTGCAAGCGTGTGATCGACGAAACTAAGGACAAACACAATCAAAGGATCAGGAATAAACTTTTGCAATGCCCCAGTGGCTCCAGGAATTTTTGGTCGGTAGCAAAGGCAGTAAGTAACAACTTTACAAAAACGTCTCTCCCACCTTTGACGGACGAACGTGGCATCACGGCGACTACAGCCAAAGAAAAAGCAAACATGCTCGCCAAAATGTTTTCATCGCACTCTACCTTAGACGTGCCCCAAAGCAAGACTCTCCCCACTATACCGAACATCAACACCACCATGGCAGAAGTCAAGTTTTCTCATCGTGATATTCGCAAAATCCTTAAAGAACTAGATACGCAAAAGGCATCAGGACCGGACGGAATACCTGCCATCGTGCTAAAGAACTGCGCCAACGAACTAACACCTGTTTTTTCCAGGCTTTTTTCTCTTTCTTACAGAAAAGGGATTTACCCATCCTCTTGGAAAGTCGCTCGAGTGCAACCTGTTCCAAAAAAAGGCAAGAAAACCACGCCCTCAAACTATCGCCCGATTGCCTTGCTTCCAATAATCTCCAAAGTCATGGAACGTGTAGTCAACCAGCAACTACTCAAGTACCTCGAGAGCAACAGAATAATCAGCGATAATCAATACGGCTTTCGCAAAGAGAGATCGACAGGAGATATATTGGCCTATGTCACTCATATATGGAGTAGGGCAATTGAAAACTACGGAGAGTCTCGAGCGATTGCGTTGGATATTTCAAAGGCATTCGACAGAGTTTGGCATGACGGACTGCTCAACAAACTGCCGTCCTTGGGACTGCCCTCCTCTCTCTGCAGCTGGCTGGCCAGTTTCCTTAAAACCGATCCCTGCATGTTGCAGTCGATGGACACATCTCGGACACATTCCCCATCAACGCGGGTGTGCCTCAGGGCGCAATACTTTCACCAACTCTGTTCCTCATCTATATTAATGACCTGCTGATCGAAACGAATAATCCTGTTTACAGTTTTGCAGATGACAGTACCCTTGTCTCCCACTTTAGATCAGAAAAACCCTTACCAGCGACTGAGACTCATCATCGCAGACAGGAGCAGATTACAGCAATTAATCAAGACCTGGAGAAAGTTCAAACTTGGGGCGACCGAAATTTGGTCCAGTTCAATGCAGCAAAGACCCAAGCAGCAACGTTTACTAAGAGGGCCAATACAGCGGGCCCTGACATCATTATGGCAGGATCGACCATTCCTTCATCCTCGTCAATCGGACTGCTGGGTGTCTCGGTCAACAGCAATATGTCATGGCATGACCATGTTGCTAACATCGCAAAATCAGCCTCCCAGAAGCTTGGTGCGCTATTTCGCAACAAAAAACTCTATACACCGCAGCAGTTGCTCTTGCTGTACAAAGCGCAAATAAGACCGTGCTTAGAATATTGCTCACATATCTGGGGTGCCGCACCAAAGCATACCCTAAAGCTGCTGGATTCCATTCAGAAGAGGGCTGTGCGTCTCGTCGGCGATCCGGAGTTGACCCGGAATCTGGATAGTCTGGAACATCGCAGACATGTGGCCGAGATGTCTCTGTTTTACAGATACTTTCACGGCAGATGTTCCCAGGATTTGGCCAACATAATCCCGCCCCTGGCATCTCCTGTCAGGCAGCCCCGACAGACGGCAGGAGCGCACCAGTTCGTCGTACAACTAGAAACACCTAGAACATCGCTTTACCAGAACTCCTTTGTCTGGCGCACTGCATCACTGTGGAACTCACTTCCAGGACATCTGTTTCCCACTAATTACAACCTACAAATATTCAAGAACCGTGTCAATCAACATCTTCGCACACACACCGCTCGTCGAGCGCCATAGGATCTACCTTTAGTGTGTGTGCCACTGCCATAAAAAAAAAAAAATTACAATTTAATTGTGAGTTTCACCCCTTATAAATTTCTAAAGTTAATTAAAAGCTAAAACATAATATGCGGTATAGTTTTGATTATAATATATTGTCTCGTGGTGAAATGTTTCGAATATAATATTAACTTAAGTTTACTTTCGCCTATGTATATACCCTACTTAAGGTGTTTGTGTTCGGAAACTTTAGCATACTTAGAAATTCCCTTGTAAGGCGTTTAACTTTTAAATGTATGACGAAATTATCCTCAACAATAATAGGTTTTTAGTGGAGGAAAGAAGAAAGCCCCAATTGTTGTTCATAAAGAATTATAAGCTATTATGATTTTAGCGGGATAAACAAAAATCGCGATCACTTGCTAGGGATAATTGAACTATATTAATGAAAATAAAGGTAGAAGCACTATTTTAATGAGAAACCAAAGGATCAGATTATGAAATATTCAAGTTTAAATCTTTCCGGGGTAAGATTGTCCTATAGTTTCGGTTTATCAACTAGAAATAACAAATTTTGTTCCTTCTTGGATAAATGTAGAATTTCAAGTGACCTTAATTTATTGACCATGAAGAAAGAAGGGTCAGTTACGGCCATTTTTTATAGTTTTCGGTTCCTCATATTATGTAGATATTTGCGTTTTAGATATATTGGCAACCCATAATGTTTTTTAAATCTATAAATTCATATATCAGTAGATCTTGCTACGAACATGTATTATTACACAGAATACAGTTAGGCCATTTCATGTGTCATTATCTGCTGAACTCTAGACTTTCAGTTAGATGCTGAGTAAATAATATGTATTATGTTGTGTTACTTCATGATGATTTTGTGTCGTGTTTTAACCAATGGGTATAGAACAAATTCGCATATAATAAGCTAGCCGTCCGTGCACACTGATAGTGAAAGGCGAAATATTGAAATTAAAAAATGTTCAACTTTTGCCCTTAAAATCCTAGATTATTTTTATCTAAAATAACAACAAATCATTATCTGACTGGTTCAAATATGTATAGATGTTCCGAGAATATGGTGCGTGGTCATTGAGTTATTATAAAATATACAAGCTTTAATAAATCTTGAAAATTTATTAAAAGCAATTAGTAAGGCAGATTCATTATCCCTTAGTTAGATTTTAAAAAGTTATGGCTTTAGGTACAGAATCTTCTACTTTGATACGATTTTCAATATAAGAATCCATTTTGAGAAAAATAACTTTTGTCTTAAATGTCGTAATGTCGTTTCCCTTTAAATAAAATTATTATGGGGTGCGAAGAAGAGCTCAGTCCACATCTGGTAGCTCCGTTAAGGACCTATACATGTGAAATCTACTTCAGCCTAAGTCCAAAGAGACGTTCTTTCGGTTTTAAGTTTGCTGAAGAAGGTGTTACTGTTCAAATTTGTCTACATTTTGGAATAGCTTGATGTAATTACCCAGAAAGTCTTTAGATTAAGTATCAAGTTTTAATACATCATAATAATAGTAATAATTCTCAAACATGTTGATTGAGACACACTTACTAATGTTGAAACCGTAGAAGGGTTTTAAATGGTTGTTAGTTGTCATTTGTATCGACTTCACTAAGTCCTCTAATGAAATAAAACGTTTGGATGATGATTGAATAAAATAATTTTTTCAACGTAAGCAACAAGAAATACTTTTCAAATCATATAACCGGTCAATATATAACAGAAAATATTTGGAAGAGACAAGGCAAGAACATAGAGCAAGGTCTTATAATCTTATACTACATAATAACCATTTTTCTCGATGGAATTGCTAGCCGGCATTACGAAAATAAATTTCAGGAATTTCTGCATACGACCCAAACAACAAATATAAAAATTTATAAATTTACGCAGAAGATACATTGTCAGGTATATTAACAGTGCAACATTTTTTGTGGCCAAGAAATATATTGCCTTCACAATTTTCACGAGGTTAGTAATCCTCGTAAAATAAAACTAGGCATAAAGGTTTATCAACGTAGCATGCAAAACCCCGAACAAACGGGAACGTTGTACCTTTATATTACGTATACTGAAATCCTTTTTAGTACCAAGTATAATTTCTAGTTGAAATTATGAAGCTTACAGTTTACATGGGAATTTCGAAGTATAATGAAACGCTTTACGAAAATGAGCAGCAAAAAGAGTTTTAAAATATTAATGGCAATTAAGTACGGTTCATGAGTAACTCACGTCAATAGATGCGATCCTAAAACCTTCACCATTTTATTTGGAGTTGCGTATAAATAAATAACATATAAAAACAAAGTCAATCAATGATATAAGCATTAATAAGCCAGAATTAAAATTGTGTAAGCCTTTTTAACCTTTTGTAATAATGTTTGCTCATAAAATAAAGTGGCTAAATGTTAGTATCATCTAAATTCCTTAATAAGTGATCCTTTTGTCATTTACTGCTAAATAATATCTTAAGACAACCAATCATTAACTTTATTTTGCAAGTTTCGTTATTGATGCCCTAAAAGTTAGTTAAATTTAGTTTTAACCAGAATATTCTATTTTTCCCCGATTACTTTATCATATGTTTATAACCTGCCTTATCATCAGTTGGCCCCTCAAAGCAAAGTAAAGAAGTGGCACAAAAACTTGTTTGTATAGGTTATAAAATTTGGTCTATTTTTTTTTACAGTGGCTTACGTGAATCTTGGAACAGCGCTCATTGCCGTAGGAAGATGTGAAGAGGCAGTGTCAATTCTCCGACAAGCATCCAAGCTAGATGGAACTGGTCTTAAGGATAGGAAAGAGCATGAAAATGCCAAAGTATCGGCACTATTACAGTTAGGTGCACTCTACAGCGACCAAGGGAGACTCCAAAATGCTCTAACCGTATACAGAGAAGCTGCAAGCAGTCTTCCGGAACATTATCCACCACAGGTAATTATTAAAACGTTAATTTTGAAATTTAACAGGTATTATTCAAGAATTTACTTGCAAAAAGGTTCTATAGTTAGCCATTCAGTCCTAATTAAATATCAGTAGGCATTGATTTTTATGATGCTTGTCATACCGCTTCTATGTATTTTACACAACTACGTATCTATTCCTTAAAATTAAATGGAGAAAGAGCATTCTTCGCCAGAAAAACCCTAGAGTTGACGAGCGGGCGCCAACCTGGTGCTGTCAGATAATAACTACACCAAGCGAGATATCGAAGCCATAGAAGAAAATATACATTTTTGGCCACTAAAGATTACACAATGTGTTGCCTTGATCAGCCATTCATCAATAGCGATAGTTACCACCATTCTACATGTTGGCATTTAGTCGCCATTTACTTAACACAATTTGGGATGATGCCATAATCTTGCGGTAATTTTGCCTTTCTCGTCCATCAAGCCTTTCAATGTCAGATACATATGAATGGCATAACCTGCTGACCGGTATTCTCAACTCCAGATAACCGCATTTCATGTATCTATTTAATAGATATCCTTGGTGTGCTTAAGAGGCCTGTATATGAACCTTAGCAATTATGTAATTAAAATGAATCATTTCTAGCAGTTATCTTTTAGTTTAGTTTGTTAACGGAGATTTTTCATCATAAGGTAACAATATTGGAGATAATAATGTTTCAAAGTGTAATTTCATAAAAAAGACAATTGTAATAAATAGTTGAACTATTAAGGAAAATTAAACATACATAAATAAAAAGCATTATGTGGCCTGCTCAAACTTAGAGTGAAGCTTCCACTTATTTTAATAAACTTTGGCAATTGATTAAAAGCAAATACTAAGGCTTATGGCTTGAAGTATAGAATCTTCTACTCTGATACGATTATTCCAAAAATGTTCAATATGAGGAATGAATTTTAAGAGAAGATTTGTCTTAAATTTCGTTTCCCTTTAAATAAAAATATCGAATGGGTTGCGAAAAAGAGCTCAGTTCACGTCTGGCATCTGGCAGACTTACTCTTCAGTGTAATTAACTTAAGGATAAGTCCAAACAGAAGTTTTTCGTTTGCTGAACATCGTACTACTGTTCAAACATGACTAGGTTGATGTAATTACCCAGATAATATTAGTAATTACTTAATGAGTCATTTAAAAATTTACCGGTTTATCTCCCTTGAAAACTTCAAATTCTTATTTGTAGACGAGCCTGTCTCTGTCACACCTAAATCTAATTTGATGTTGAAGCCGTAGATGGGCCATTTTAGATGGCTATCATTTATATCGAATTCAGTAAATCCTCTAAAAAAATAAACTACTTGGATAATGATTGAATACAACAGTTCTTTCAATGTAAGCAACAAAATTATTTTTTGATGAAATTGTTAGCTTGTACTAGGAAAATATATTTCAAGAATTTTTTTGGTAAAGTTACCTAGACATAAAAATCAGGCATAAATAATAATATTTAAGATAAGATTATTGACTAATGCAAAAATGCTACATGCTCTCCAAATGAGATCTCATAAAAGTCTGGTTCAAAAATTCATTTCCTTTAGATTAAAGCGACTAGTTGTAAATTGTAGTTCCAATAACTATTAATTCAGTGTCAGGAAATTACCGTTCGATTTTTTCAACCAGAAGCAATTTGCACTTAACGCGTCAAATGTTTCTGGAAAGCGATGACTCTCGCTTAAATCAAGATTCGTTCGGTGAAAATAAATCCCTTTGTTCCGTGATTGAAACGTCAGGATGGACAAATGTGGCCGGTGTGTTTAAAAAACTGATTTCTTTTTGCACTGATCGCGCTGCATCGAGTCGATAGAGCAAAAGTGTTTGATATGGTTTGACAGTTTAATTGGTAAATTTGCTCACACGTGTTCATTTAGAATACACACTTTTAGTGTATAAAACTGGGAATTTCTAGCGAGGTTTTGAAAGAAATAAGAATTGGCAAATAATAAAATAAAATTAAGAACTAATCTAAACTAAAATCTCAAATAAATTGGTTTGCCTTAATACATGGCAACAGCAAAAAAGGCATCTTGGTTGTGCTTAATAATTAGCAGCGATACAGTTATTGGTATATAGCCAGTGTTCTGCTTTTTTATTAGATTAGGCTTAATATAAGGTATACCGAAATATAAGGATGTTGCTACTCTCGACTAAAAATCAGATAAGTCTGCCATAATATTGAATATTGTATCACACACTAAGCTATAAATAAGCTTGTCTAAATATTTATTCTGCAATAAATGCCGGAGCGAACGAGTTACCGACAAAAGGCAACATTACCTTTCCTTATAAATTCATGAGGTTGAAAAAGATTTGTGAAAATTTAAAACAAGGAAATATTAAAGCGACGAAAAATAATAGCGAAAAACGAAACCACGAAGCAGAAACCAAAGCATGTAAGAAACCTCAGTTGCTTTCGGAATGACGAAAGTACTCCGGCAATTTGTGACACCACGTAGAGATTTACTTCTCCCAGTCGTCCCTTTCAACAAACCCAATTCGTAATGTGGGACTGCATTTTATATGGGGCCATAAATTTCAATTAGAAGTTTTGTCATAATGTGCCTGACTTATATAAGGACCTATATATATGATATATTACTATTACAAGTGTAAAGGTTTGTGCAACCTCAAACTTGGTATTTCTCAAGACATAATTTGTACAACCGTTAAGATTGTTTATTGCTTACGCATTTTAACCAAGCAGAAGTTAAGTAAAAATCATAAAATGTCTCCATGTATTATATCTCTAGGAAATATCGAATAACTGTATATGCCATTAACTAGACTCTGGGGCTGATCACTGATCCATTTTCTATGTAAGTTGATCTTGAAAAAATTTAATGAGAAACCTTTTGGTGAATTGGCATTTTAGTTTCTTCAAGTATGATTTATTTATTAACTTACTGAACCAGATTTCTTCACATTACTACGTATTATGCTCCCTTAAATTCAATTTCCTGGCTTAAAAATATAATTATATTTTGTCAACTAATAAGGAAGTCAGAAGAATTCTGGAAAATTTAGTTCTAATAAGTAAAAATTTAATAATATGTATACGAACAAAAATTGAAAGACAAAGTAAATTATAGCAATAAACAGTACGCAGAAAAGATACGGCAACCATGATTACGCACAATCAACCAGTCTAACAGAAGGGAATGCACTAACCAGTTTTAAAAGCCCGCGCGGCAGATCCCTTGCACGTAGGCTACCAATCAAAGCCCATTATGCGGCCAGTCACAAGCTAATTCAACCCGGTAGTCCGGCCTCCCTAGCGAAGATGCACAGTTTCCTCGGTTGGATCTTTTTTATGTTGTCGGGGTTGTCCTGCTTATATTATCCGGGTTTCTATGAGGAGCCCTGTCGTAAGCCTTATGCCCCCTCCCCTTTTGAAGGCCAGAGGGACCCTTACTCTACAAGGCGCGGGATCCCTCAAGAGCAGCCCAGCCTAACTCATTCATAAAGTATACCGACATAGATCCTTGGATACCTCATTCATTTCGTTCCTGGTGGTGGTCGTATTGTAGATACAACTATTACAAGTTCAGATCACATTGTACGCATTGCGGAGCCATGTTGTGCCAGACGATCAGCCTCCTCGTTTTCCGGGGCATTCGAAGGCCCCCCCCCCCAAACTAACCCATATATTACTGACCTTGTTATACCTGGCCAAGGACCCCGAGACGGCATTATACAATCATAGAATGAATTCGCTTTAGATTCAAGAGGTGATAGATAGGCTGTTCGAGAAAATGTAAATATCGCCCCCTCTGAAGGTTCTTAACAGATTCTCATACCCGTATTTGAGGACTGCAGACATTTTGTCCTGGAATACGGTTGTATAAGTCCCAAGGGCGAAAACACGTTTCGGCTGAATCCAAAAGAAGGTTTTTATAAACCCTTCTTGATATGGCTGTCTCTTTGTTATTTCCACTTCAATTTAAATTTCAGTATGACCCCGAGATGCTTGGTTGATCCTTAATTGCTCAAAACCTACGCTTCATCGTAAATGTGCTAATTCGGTCTGATCTGAATTGACCCTGAGCCCTTACCCATCTCTCTACCGAGTGAAGTGCTCGTTTATTACGATATGTTATAAAAATGTTTATAAACCCCTAAATATTTCTCAACTGAGTTCTACTCAGGCCGTTATCCCGTTAATGTTTTACAAAATTACTAATTACGATGAGTGGCTACAACTAGTGTTCTCTATTTCAACAATCCAGGATTTTATTTGGCTCTCCGACTAGCAGTACCAGATGTGGTAGAGTGGTGTGGGTAAACTAAGAATAAAACAAAAACTAAGCGCCACCTGTTTTTGGCCTCAAAGCAAAATCCTGGATACGATGAAATGAACAAAAAAAACAGGAAAAGTAAATGGTCAGAAATAAATAAAACACCAATTGTAGCAGTAGTTCTGGTTAACGGCTTTAATTAATAGAAACAAAGAAAGAACCAAAATTACCAACAAAGTAGCTCGAATATTTCAAAGATAATAATAATATGGTGTTCCCAAAAGAACGCCTAAGCTCTCTGGTTCAATTACCGAACGCACTCACCAGCGACAACTGACAGTTGGCAACCAGTTTCTTTTCTTTACGTCGGCTTATTATTGGAAAAACGTAAACAAACCATTATAATCATATAATTTATGAAATTATGATGCGTTTTTCCCTTTTTAAGAACACAAGTGATGATTATAAAGTCGCTAGAACAATAGTTAAACTGTTAAATTACGAGTTAAATTAAATTGTTAAATTACGTTACCCAGATCGAGAGTTGGTGATATTATAATTTGTAATATTCAGTATCGAAAATTAATAAGTTTAGTTGGCTAGGTTAGGTGCAAGGAATTAAAAATGGAAATGTTATAGTTAAGTTAAATCCTGTGAAGTGATTCGGTCAAACTTTCAGGAGTATTTAATTACTTATTCAGCAATTAGCAAGAATGTCACAAGAATTCAACTTTATACGGGGCTCGCTTAAAAATAGACCGCATAGAGGAACGACATTAAAAAGATAGTTTTTACGAACTGCTTTAAACGGGTGTATTCCTGAGGTAACACACTACACAGACAAACCTGAGATAACTGGAAGCTGGTGTCGGTGTTGCTCGGCGTCAAAGGTACAGGTGGTACTCGCAGCAACAATCCAGGTGGCAGCTACTTGAATTTTCGAATGTAACCAATACAAAAAGAGGCCTACAAAGAACCGAGACTAAGAAAGCTGTTCTCCGACAACACTTCAGGTAGGTAAATAAAGCAATATTTCATTATATACTTAAGAAGAGCCATAGATATAAAATATGCCAAAAGATGTAAGAATAGTTAAAAAGAACACTTACCAATGAGTTATCAGTGGCCTCTCACAGACAAAATCAGGAGTTTTTAGATGTTTAATCAATTATATTAAAATTAGCACAATGCTACAACGGTGCAAGACACATTCTCTTCTTCCCACCAGTTATGAAAGTTAAGATTAACTCCTTAGAGTAAAATCGGCAGGAAATGCCCAGAAAACCACAAAACAGCTCTGTAGTAGCTTTCTTTTGACGAAATTATACAAAATTCTCTGTTCTCTTTTTTTTAAACAAGGTCCCGAAACTCTTGGTAACAAATCCAGGGATACCTTTGATGAAAATAAATTTTGACAGGCACATGACATATCTGTTTGACTGTTATACATTTTTGAGATTAAATCAGAATATTTTACTACTTTTTCCAATTTTCTATGATATTTCAGAAGGATTTGTGAAAAGTATCTGTTAAAAACCTAAAGACCTTACAACAAACCTTCCAGGTAACAACAATTTTACTCCTTACCACTCATATTTGCAACAATTTCGATCTTTGTTATTGTCTTGATAACTGACCTGCACATTAATTTTAATAAATTTAATTGTAGTTGCAATAGAGAAAGGTATTATTAAGTTACTTGTAAAGAAAATGGTGTCTAAAAGTTAAATTTGATTTGAAATTAACCAGTCTACAGTTTGTATAAGAGAAATTTAGTACTTAAAAATGTAAACTTCCGATCTTTGGGTAACATAACGATTACCTACTAAAAAGAATACAAAAAACTTAAGCATTCAATACATTAATAATCAATACATTAATTTACAAAGCAAAATTAAGGAAGAGGCGAGTAAACATATGCACGGCTTGGCAATATATGTGAATAGGCTATGAAATTCATTTGGAAGAACATTCTGTGATCTAATTATTGTTTTATTTGCTTTTCCAGAGTTTTGGCTGATCCATGAATACAGAAGGTCGAATGGAAAAACTCAGTTGGCAAAAGTGATCAACCATTAGTTAAAATAGTGAAGGTGATTTGATGTAAATTATCACTAGAAAATAAATGCATTTGGAGCAACCAGTTTAATATTTTTATTCGATCTAAATTTTAAGAACTAAGCTCTGGTAAGTAAGATTTATCCTGATTTTATTTAATTCAATGGAGTATTTTCAAACCGTAACACGTTGCATTAGTTTCTTGATACAACCGATATCTTGGTCTTCGATAATGATGACTAGATCACCTGCATAGGCTTGAATGTAAAACCTGGACTCATTCAGCTCCTGCAGAAAGCTGCTGTCTATTGCCAAAGGAGAGTAAATATGCAAAAGCCGAGGGGGCCTGCAATACAAATCTACCACAACAAACTATAGAGCGTAACAAATATACGATGATCCTATCATGGCTTGGCATGACTCCAGCGAGTGAAGCGATGGAGAGATGTACACAAACCTTGTACCATTAGCTTGTGCCTATTCTATAGAGTAAAACAGATGACACACAGGAAATCACTTGCGGTTCAGTTCAGTAAATTTCCGTATAACTGGGGAAATACGAAAGTGATCTTACTATCTTTTGGAAAACATTGAGAACTATCCACCAAAAGGGCTTTTATCTCACCTGTACCAACATTCAATCTCGATGCGCATCATCAATATGACCAGGTAGGTTTCCATAAGAGCTACAGCATACTGAACATTTATTTTTGTAAAAGAATCGTCGAATTTCTCTGCCGCCAATAAAAATGGCTTTTATGTCCGGCACGTATTGAAATCCCGAAATAATAAACCTCGGCCAATATTTTTTCCACTCAAAATAGAGCCATAAACCAAAAGTTGATTAGGCGCAGATAAAACTTTATTTAGCGAGAAGAATGGCTATCCCGGGAACACAAATAAACAAAATATGTTTTTCCGACATGTTGAACGCTACTAGAAAACAAAAGAGGGTGAAGTGTGATAAATCATATAGCCACTGACGTACAAAATAGAATGCTACTGTTTTCCCCTTACAATGAAGTCGGCAACAGCGGAGATTTTTATTGTTTGGCCTAAATATATGCACTGCGGATGTTATTTTAGGTAAGAAACAACAGCTCTAAATTGTTTATTCTCAACAGTAAACGGCTCTAAGCGAAAAATTACAGGAAGTTTTAATTGTTTCCACCCTTCTCGAGATATCACATATAGAGCATTTTTAAATATGCATTGCTTACTAACGATGAACACTGTCAAAGGTAAAACTGAGTTCAATGAGAATATTTCTCAAGGCGTTTAAACAGCACGAATGCTTTGATATGATAATATAAAGGGACTAAGCAAATTTTTACATGCGGTTAAACGTGAGGAAGACGCAAGAGTTCGGAAAAGCTCCCGCATCATTGTGAGAGTTTTCGAATATCCTTGGACTTGGGATTTCTCCTTACAACTAGCACTAGTCATCTTTACAAAATTTCTGTCGTTTTTTAAGAATATCCCAGTTTTATGTTATTTATACAAGATTTTATAGAACAAATTATAGTTAATTTTTTCCTGCTAGAACGACAACTTTTTATCTTAAACCTAGTTTGAACCGACACGGTAACAATAGTATCAATAGTAACGAATTTTGAATGACTAATCTTACAGAAAGTAGGAAACTACCATAGCTCAACATAATTGTATTGCCTCTTTGAATATCATATTGATATTACGATTATTTTTATGCACACGCAGCAGTAGAGAACTTATGTTAATATGCCAATTAATTTCACTACGCACGATTGCGGTCGGGCTCCTTCGTGGTGGGAAATGGAATTAATTATGTAATTTGTGCGCGATGCATTTCTTTGAAAACCCCACTTTGATCTGCGAAATAAGAAAGATAGGTGATTGTCTTTCATCTCGTTTCTGGCCGTTCATTGGCCTGCTCATTGGACCTATCATTAAATGATATTATAAACTTAACGATAATCGAACATTTTCCAAGCACGCTTTCTTCTTGTATAGTTTCAGTAGGCCTTTAATGTTTGCCCTCTTTTTTTATTTCCTTAAATTATAATTAAATTTATTGCCAGCTCTCTGTGCCATCCACATGCAAGCTTATTAAAAATTATCTTGCCCCCAAAACTAAAACATCAGCTTGCATACTCTAGAAAGTAATAGTTAAATTTGTTGGTGGACCTTACCGTGTTCATTCAATTTAGTTTGTATTAGTTTTGCAAAGTCCTAAGCTGAAATCGCATGTGCACTTTTGGAAAAGCTAATTACATTTTCAATGGTGCATCTTAATTAGGGTAGTAACTTCTAAACTTTGGATGAACAAGTATTACAAGATCACTTGCATCGTAATTTTAACGATTTCGTAGCAAAATTATTGATCCCAGGATATTATTCCTGCTAGAATGGTAACTTTTTAACTAACTAACCTAGTTTCAAATTGCTATTTGAACCGACACGGTAGCAATGGTATCGAATTTTCAAGGTTTAATAACGTATGAATATGAATAATTTTATAGAAAGTAGGAAGCAGCAATAGCTCAATAATTATATTTCCTCTTTTAAAGTCATGTTGATATTACGATTATTTTTATGCACACACAGCAGTAGTATGTTAATATGCCAATTAATTTCATTATACGAGTTTGCGCGATTTGACGAAGTCCTTCGTGGTGGAAAACGGGACTATGTGATTTATGTGCGATGTATTTTTTGAGAAACCCTATTTTTATATGCGGATTAAGAAAGACAGGTGACTGCGTTTCATGGGGGCCAGTCTTTAAAGGCGCAGTGAGCACGAACACTGTCCTCACCTAATATATTTGTTACAATAATTCTAATAATGAATTTAAAATTGAACAGAACATTGTTAATGCATGGTTTGTTTTACATTGAGCGCGACGAGAAAAGGAATACCTCAGGGATCTAATTAGTAAAGTTTCTCGTCCGCTTACAGAAGGGACACACTGTTGGTGTTAACAGAATAACGGAACGGTGCTGTTATTATGAAACTTTTGGAACTTCGGGAGTTCGTATTTAATTCAGATGTAGCGTACGCAAATGGATTCATACCGAAGTAAACTAGACCTCATTTATTACCAGACACAAAACATACCTACTCATTGTGTCGCGAAAGTCTGTGCCCAAATTAGCTATATCTTATCGTAAAAAAAAGTAATGGCAATTACAATGTTAGTATTTTATGAAAGTAATATATCTGAAAGGTGAATCATACAATGTATGATTTACTTTTTGGAGTCCTCTAGTATACTGATGATGTTCTAGGTGTTTCCAGTTGTACGACGAACTTGTGCACTCTTGCCCTATGTCGTGACTGTCTGACGGGCGTCGCCAGAGTTGGATGAGGCGGGCGAAATCCTGGGAACATCTGCGGTGAAAGTATCTGTAAAACAGGAACATCTAGGCCACATGTCTGGGGTGTTCCAGTCGCTGATAAAGATTTTTCTGATCTAAATTGGGAGATAAGGGTACTGCCATCTCCAAAACTGTAAACAGGATTATTCGTTTCGGTCAGCAGGTCATTAATATAGATGAGGAACAAAGTTGGTGAAAGTATTGCGCCCTGAGGCACGCCCGCGTTAATGGTGAATGTGTCTGCGATGTGTCCAGCAACTGCAACGTGCAGAGATCGGTTCTTAAGGAAACTGGCCAGCCAGCTGCAGAGAGGCTGGCAGTCCGAAGGACGGTAGTTTGTTGAGCAATCCGTCAATCCCGTCTGGCGAATGCCTTCGAAATATCCAACACAATCGCTCGAGACTCTCCGTTGTTCTCGATTGCTCTACTCCATATATGAGTGACATTGACCAATATATCTCCTGTTGATCTCTCTTTGCGAAAGCTGTATTGATTATCGTTGATTATTCTGTTGTTCTCGAGGTAATTGGGTAGTTGCTGATTGACTACACGTTCCATGAGTTTGGAAGCAAGGAAATTTGGAGAACCAGACTCAGTTTAATATTAAGAAATTATTGGGTGGTCCAAAGGAAAAAAATTATATATTGGAAAAAGTGGAATTTATTAAATTGGATGTATGGATTAGGCTTCTTCTTCCAAGATGTTTCGAGTTCTTCTTTATAAGGTGTTGAGGTTAGCACTGCCGTTTTCCCCTTTCTTTTACCATTAGCGTTAATTTTCCATTGTGCGCGAGGAAGTGGAATTATTTTTTCAGGCGTTACATGACATTTGATGATAGTGTACTAACAGGAGGGGGTAGCATTTTCAGAGAATTTACTGCGGGAACCAGGAGGAGGGGTTATATGCGAAGTTTCCTTATCTGCAAGCTGCTGACGCGATTTTTGTGGTATTATAAGATCTATAGACTGAGTTCTTGAAAAATTGCCAATATTTTCTGCATCATGCCTTGCTTCTTCTCCACCTGCAACTTGGTTTTATGGTATTGGTTATGGTGTAAGTGGTGGAGAGAGCCTAGTATTTTTTTCGAGCGGACCAACTGCAATATTGTTTACCGGCATATCTGTGGTTTTCGCTGGCGCAAACATCCAGTCTTCAAAGATTTCCGGATTGAGAGGTTGAATGCCTGTTATTCTAAGCCCATTTACAACTGTCTGGATGCTAGCAGCTCACATATATGCGGCTCCGAGAAACTTCCCGGTTTGGTATATTGTAACTAGTTGACCTGGATGTAGCTGCATCTATTTCTCAACCTCTGACGTGTAATATGTCCTTACTGGTGACATGAAACTCGTGGTTGTAAGTGGTTGTAAGCGATGTGTAGTATGCAGTGGAAAGCATAGCATTATAACACCGCAATCTCTAGCTCTCTGTATAACTTCTACATTTTTTGTGTGGGTAGTTATATCCGTCCAACAGTAAGAGGACAGGATGTTCTACGGACGCCTTGAAAAACTCAATACATTTATTAAAGCAGTTAAAATAAATCTGCTTTTGCATCCATCCTGATAAAAGGCTTTACTTCCAGGAGCAGCATCATCTAGCAGCTCAGGCTTTGCTCCGGATCTCGGAAAAATTAATGTAGGCGGCATAAATACACTAGCAGCACTCCCACAGCGATAAACATTTTGATCTTTTCTTTGGCACTGTCATCATATCAGATCTATGAAAGCCCTTAGCTCTAGCAAGCGATGTTGGCTCAGTAGTGGACGTTTCGATGTCTCTCTAGAAATTTTGTATAACCAAGTTTTACCTGCTATTTTTCTGTCTTTGTTAAATTGATGAGCTAAGCCAATGCGTTCAGCTAACTGAGAAGCCAAACTTCATAGGTCACGCAAAGTAAAAGCAAAAAGTCGTGATTCCATAGACAAAATGTGTTGCACCAACTCTTATTCTTTTTTAAAATTCTGGCTAAATACAGTTAACCACAGAGGACCTTAAATAAAAATTACTCTGCTAAACAAAAAGCCTATTACAAATTAATTCCATGGCAGCGATAACATCAGTGGTCAAAAAAACAGTTAAAAAAATTAAATCAAAAGTAGTGTGTTAAAGAGAGTGAGTCCTTGCGGTGAGGTAATTTCCCTCTCCGTGAGGACTCACTCTATTTGAATTACTGAGTAGTCTCTTTCATCATGAAATAAGTTTGTGCCTCCCTGTACATATTGACCTTGCATTATGTCGACTTTCGACCGACTCAGACTTTTCCCCGTATCTCTTAAATAAACTTAACAAAACCAGCAGTTCTGTATGTATTTCTTGGAAGAACTCAAATTAGGAAATCGAGTAATCAAGAGAGTTAATTCAAAAGTAGTGGGAGAAGAGTGGTGTGGGGGTAGGAGGCATCTGGATACCCAAGCCCATAAAAGAAGAATAATTAAAATCGGTTAATATTTGGAATGAAAATCAAAGCCTAAAATTCTAAGAAAAAAAATGACCACTAATTTCGGCCATATTAAATTTAGTCAAGTAAAATATAGCCTGTAGCACTCTGGGAATATCTCTAATCCAATTATACCATACTTGTCAAAATCGGTTCAGCCGTTTGGCCTCTAACGTGGAACATACATAGATAGATAGCGTTAGACAAAACGGGCTAGTATCCAGTTTTACTAAATTACACATGTCAGGTTTTTCTAAATTTTCACAACAAAAAAATTGTGTGATTTTCACTAATATCTCAAAATATAGCCAAATATATACAGAATCATAAAAAACTGCTCATCGTTATTTAATTTTCTTCTTTAATTCTAGAACTTCTTAACGACACACCAACAAAACAAAAAAACCTAACCTTGCTTTTTCAAACTATCGTTTGTCACTCACCACAGTAACATAAATATTAAGATAATAAAAATAATCTAGGGAGAAGACTAATAAACAATAAAGACAAAATTGACAAACAATCTAAATCTGGTGTTTACAAAATTAATTGTGTGAACTGTGAAGCTGTATACGTAGGACAAACTGGTCGAAACTTAAATATGAGGATTAAAGAACACAAAAATCGATTTTACATAATATTAAAAACTCTGGCTTAGCAAAACATTGTATAGAAAATAACCATTTTATAGATACGAATAATGTCAAACTTTTACACACCGAAATAAAAAGCAAAAGGCTGAACCTTATGGAGTACCTAGAAATCCAAAAGTCACAAAAAACAGACGTTTTAAATACAAACGAGCATCTGACCTGGTCTTTAAACACCTGCATAATTGACAGTGCAATAAAAACAAAATACAGTCAGGCAGTTTAGTAGGGTATAACAATTTAGATTTTAGTTGTCAACTACTCTTGATCAAGCCGAAATATATGTAGAGAAAAATATCTCATTAAATTATTTTGAAACATCTAAAAGCAGTGTACTGATTATCCCTAGTATTATTAAAGAAGTATAATTTCTAAAAAAGTCATAATCACCTCTGTTTGCCTTATTCCAAGTCTTCTTATTAACAACTGGACATTTTTCTGGTCTGTTTTCACGTATTGGACCAGTAGCGCAGTAGTTATTATTGGATAAATGCCACATGAGTTGCAAACTAGTGAAATAGATATAAAAATATAATTGGAAACATTGACTTGCTGGTACTTCAACCTGTTGGAATGAAGACATAACCACATCAACGCCAACGCTAAACATTTCTCTTTAGTTGCATCTTTCCCCGTATAAATATTGAATCCGTACATAAATCCGTTGTTTGAACAAAGTGCTCAATTCCTAAAGCCAAACCCTATTGGGTTGCCCTGAATATACTGTTTTGCGAAATGTTTCCCATAACAAGGAACCATACTTTCATCGATATAAAGATGTTTATCTAAACCACCATGAGTTCTGAAGTTGAAACTCAATTGTTCTATAAATGGCCTCAATTTCTATAAGCGGCCCTTTTTATTTCGGTGGCTATTATCATTCAAGTGAAAGAAACTAATTATTTTATCAAAATTTTCAACCTTATAGAATCCTGAATAATCTTAGGTACAGGGTTTTTTTTTATATATTGACCCCCCCTTTATCTTTTTTATTTGATGTTTCTGAAAAAAGTGTTTAATTCAAGAGTTTAATGGTTTCAAACAAATTTTTAGAAAAAATATTTTTCTCATCTACAGGGTGTTCCAGAAAGTCTGGGCGTGGTCATATTTTCTTATTTTAAATTGCTACCCCAATTTTTTATTAGATTTTTGTATTCTCCTAACAATTCTAAACATTTTTTATGTAACACACCCTGTACCTAATTTTGACGTATAGAAAGATATTGACTAAAGAAAGTTGCGTTTTTTTTTTAAATTAATAATAATTAATTAGGTAAACATAGGTACTGTTGTTTTAATGTCAGGTAGACTTTCCATCGATGCCTTTAGAAAATGCCATACACAGATGCGGAAAAATGCGATATTCTTCGGATATTCTATAAGCATAATAAAAATGCATGTGCAGCGAGAAGGAAATATCAGCAACAGTTTCCTACCGGTGCAAAAATTAACACAAGATAAAAAAAAAATAATTATGTTTTGTCAAGAAATGATATTATTAAAAGATGACAACAATTTTTTTAAAGAAACATTATGGTCTGACGAGTGCACATTCAGCACTTCAGGGATTCATAACTGGACAAACGTAAGATTTTGGGTAACTCAAAACTCTCGAGTAACTAGGGAAATTAAAATACAAGGTCGAAGATCGTTACATGTGTAGTGTGGGCTCTTAGATAATAAAATTATTGGGCCAATTTTTATTGACGGGTTCTTAAATGGAGGAAAATATTTAAATTTATTGACCAATGATGTAGAAAATTTTCTGGACAACTTACACTTCGTCAATACAACGAAATTATATGGCATCAGGATGGAGCCCCAGCGCAGCGGTTATAAATTACATTAATGGGAAATACCAAACGTGGATTGGTCGCACTGGACTGATTATCCTATACATAGATTGACACGCACTGAAAAAGGTATCGTTATATTCAAGATATTGAATAATTTGCCAGATGATTTAAAAATAATAAATAATGTTAAGCAATTTAAACTTAAATTGAAAATTTTTTTTATTGAGATGAAACCATATTCTATAGAAGAATATGTAAGCTAAAAGACTCAATTATTTTGATATATTTTTTATCCTGATGCATTTTCTTTTTGTGTTTGTATGTTTTTCTTTGTTTTCAGAGTGTAATGTATAACATAATCAGAAATAAAGATGTTTATTATTATTATTAGATGGCCGCCGAATAGCCCTGACTTGACGCCGCTTGATTCATTCCTATGGGATTTTTGCACAATAAAGTATATGAAACTGCCTCGGAAAACGTAGAGGTTTTACGAACAATTGAGGCCATTCAGGACACCAATGAGAATCATTCTCAATTTATTATCAACAGTATAAATCAAATCCAGAGAGATTATATACAGTGTATTGAAATGAACGGTGGGCACATTGAACAGTTGTAAATGGTTGTAGTAGATAATAATAATAATATTATATTTCTTAAAAAAAAATCGCATTTTTCCTCATCTCTTTATGACATTGATAGAAAGTCTACCTGAGATTAAAACAATCACGGTGAATGACCAGTTTAAGGCCAGTACCTATGTTTACCTATTTAATTATTATTAATTTAAAAAAAAACGCAACTTTCATTAGTCAATATCTTTTTATGCGTCAAAGTTAGGTATAGGGCGTGTTACATAAAAAATGTTTAGAATTGTAAGGAAAAAATCTAATAAAAAAGTCGGGTAGCAATTTGAAATAAGAAAATATGACCACGCCCAAACTTTCTGGAACACCCTGTAGATGAAAAAAATAGTTTTTCTAAAAATTTGCTTTAAACGATTAAACTTTTGTATTAAACACTTTTTTCAGAAACATCAAATAAAAAAGATAAAGGGGGGTCAATATATAAAAAAAAGCTGTACGTATTCATCACTGGACCACTGCATCCTTTTATTCGGATATTTTCCATAGGCTGATAAAATAAGAACGCCTAAAAAGAGAACAGCTCTTTTACAGTTTCATTTATTTCACTTTTATTCTGAAGTGGATACTTGTTGCTTTCTGCGATTATTATACTCATCAATTTATCATCAAAGAAAAGTTAGAACATTTCTACAGCACGTAAAGATGCATTTTTGCTTCAGGTGATGGTTCATTCGGTAATCATTTGGCATACTGAAATACCGTTAGGATTTCGTATCTATTTCCATTGAGGATAAGATTCCCTTCCATCAACTTCTTTATTTATATTCATGTTTTTCTGCAACGTACTTAGAGGGAATAAATCTTCTAGATCCCAATTATCTGAGTTCAATGAAACAACTTCACATGGTTTATTGAGAATTCTCCGTGGAAGATAGTTTAAATTAACACTATCTTCTTCAGTTTCATTACCGTCATCGGGAGGAAGTATATACACATCACCAACTATATCATTGTCGCCTTCCAAACAGTCTAAAAACTGAGCCAAAGTCAACCTGAAAGTATTAGCAAAATCATTATACAAAATGACCGTAGGAGACAACGTCGGCGTCGGTTTTAACGGACAAGACGTAAAAACCATTATAGAGAAAATGTTTGGTACATATTGGGCAAACTGCTAATTTGGTCTGCTAAACTATATCTAAAGTCATGGAACCTATCGTCAATCAGCAACTACTCAATTACCTCGAAACCAACAGAAAAATTAGCGATTACCAATGTGGCTTCCGCAAACGGAGATCGACCGGAGATATATTGGCCTATGACTCATATATGGAGTAGGGCAATTGAGAACTGCTAAGAACTTCGAGTGATTGTATTGGATATTTCGAAGGCATTTGTCAGATTTTGGCATGATGGATTTGTCAACAAACTGCCGTCCTTCGGACTGCCAGGATCTCTCTACAGCTGGCTTGCCAGTTTCCTTATGAACTAATCTCCGCATGTTGCAGTTGATAGATACATCTCAGACACATTCACCATTAATGCAGAAGTGCCTCAGGGTACAATACTTTCACCAACTCTGTTCCTCATCTACATTAATGACCTGCTGACCGAAACCAATAATCTTGTTTACAGTTTTGCAGATAACAGTACCCTTGTCTCCCAATTTAAATCAGAAAAACTTTACCAGTGACCGATATTTATCACCGCAGACAGGAGCTGATTACAACAATTAATCAAGATCTGGAGAAAGTTCGAACCTGGGACGACAGGAATTTGGTACCGGCGGGCCCTGATATTATTATGACATGATCGACCATTGCTTCTTCATCCTCGTCAATTGGACTACTGGGTGTTTCGGTCAATAGCAATATGTCCTAGCATGACCACGTTGCGAACATCGCAAAATCAGCTATATATATATATAAAACCAAGGTATATACACATGAGCGTAATCTGCAACCTATTTTTCTATTAATTGGTGCGCAAGATGATTTTTAATTGGACGTGTTTACCTAACTGACTGCAAAACTCCATCGGGCTTGAATTCATCATCAGCATAACTAAGTCTTATACACTTCTGTCCTCTTTTAATTAAATAAAATTTTATGTATGTTTGATAGATGATTTTTGATAGGTTTAGAAGCAAGTGATTAGATTTGCGTATATTTAAATGTTCGGCGAATGTGTAAGAGTCATCCTGAATGGACAAGTTGTGTTCAAATCACATTTACTTAAGACAATAATTATTGGTAACATTACAATTACATAAAACTACAATTAGAGGTCTGGTTTCTATCTAGAGAAAATCGATTCAGTTTTGAGAACTCCCGCGCTGGAACATTTTGTTTTCATCAAAAGATGAGAGTTTGTATTTACTTTACTTAGAATCCATTCGTACACGCTACAACTGAGTTAAATACGATATTGTGTTCGAAAAGTTCCCAAAGTTTCATAATAACAGCGCCGCTCCGTAATGCAGTAACACTAACAGTGTGTCCCTTCTGTTGGCGGCTCGAAACTTTACTAATTTGTACCCTGAAGTAGTCCTTTTCTCGTTGGGCTGCCGACTGGAGCAAACCTCAAATAATGCCTCACTTTATTTAGATCATATAATTATGGCTTGTACTATGTAAGATTAGTCGCACTAAAGTCAAGATTTATTTTTAGCTTTCATATTTGGTAAATTAATTTTACAAAGGATGGTTGATACCTAAATAAAATACTAGTATGGCTGTATATATTTACTGAACCTCTATCGATTGCTTGTCAAATTACCGACTGTTGCGATATTGCCTCGGTTTCCAGATGTAGGAATTGCAGAGAATTACGTTACGGCCCATGCATCTTTTATTCTCCGATCGCTTTTATCAGCACTTCCCTAAAATCGATGAAAGAAACATCAGCTTTGTACCAAAAACAAGGTCTCTGGGTTATGAATAATAAGAGATCATTTGATCTCAAGGGCAGATAATACGATTGAATGTCAAAATGCAAAAAAATCGGCAACATTTGCTCGTAAGACTAAATATCGAAATAAAAAAATATCGAATTAGAATAAAATGGGAAATATTTACAAAATTTCGAATGCAAAAACTCGAAAGTTCAAATTAACTGAAGCAAAGTATCGAAAATTGAAACTATTGAAAGTTAAAAATATCGAAAGCAAAAATTAACCACAAATTAAAATATCAAATCCAAGCATATAATTTTGGGTTAGTTTAGCTTTAATTATTTTGATGGCCCAGCGAGCGAAGCGAGCGGATGGCTTTGAATGGTATTTTATATTTGAAGACACGTGTCATGTAGAATTGGGAACGTTCTCCATTATATTAAACAAATAGGTGCAATGAACGAGATTACTAGAAAATCATTTAATATAGTTTGAGCTGATGGTTAGTTTGGGTTAGTATCAATTCTTTTATGACAGTGTGAACAACCAGTGCGATGGATTGCTTGAAGCAAGATTTGCGCGGAGCTCATGCTGTGAACAAATTATTTCGGCCAGGTTTAGTCAGCTGCGGTTCGTTAAAACCAGTACAAACCAAGATCTCGATTATAAAGAAGCTGTGTAACAAAGGGTGGTAGGGAAAAATAGGTTACTTGAAGCCCAAGAATACGCAGATTGCCTAGTTAAAATAATAAGAGGTTAACATGGCAACGTTCTCTCAGTACGTATGCAAAGTGCACTCAACTCTGTCAGCACATGGTGTAGACAGGAAAGACTAGATGTCAACTCAAACGAAACCGTAGTGATCTCATTTTTCACAAAAAGAGTACAAAGGCTTGCCTGTCTGGGTATAACAGAGGCTATGAAAACGTGCCCCCACAGCAGCTCTGAAAACCCTATTTGACCTCCTTCCGCTGCACATATGCATAGAAAAGGAGACCTGGACCGGTGCGTATAGAGTCACTTAGACACAAAAACTGAAGTTAGGAAACCTGACTGGTCACCTCAAAATCCTGAAGGCTGGACGCCCTTCAGAATTTTGAGGTGACCAGTCAGGTTTCCCAACTTCAGAAGCCAAACCAACCGCAGCAAAGCTTCATTTTATCGCTTCTTTGAAGTAATAATTGAAGACCGCAATACCACAGGGGAAAGACTAAAACAACTAGAGGGGTCACTTGTCTGATACACAGATGGATCAAAGATGAAAGAAGAAGTGGGATCAGGAGTTTATGGATCTAGGTGTCGAATCTCTGCACCTTTAGGAAAAACTTCCACAATCTTTCAAGCAGAACTAAATGCTATCAATATAGCCATCTCGGAATGTATCAAAAAAGGCCCAAGAGGTGCAAATATCTATATCCTATCAGATAGTCAAGCAGGCTTAAAAGCGCTAGCATCTAGTAGAATCAACTCCTGGCTAATGTGGGATTGTCGGATGGCTGCAGATCAACTGGCAAACAGAAATAGACTCACCCTAATGTGGGTACTAGACCGCGAGAGTGTGGAAGGCATCGAAGCTGCTGACCAGCTCGCACGGAGTTGTGCACAGACTACCCTTTGCGGGCCTGAACCATTCTGTGGCCTCAGTAGAGGGCACGTAATGAATGAACTCAGAAATTGGAAAAAAGGCGGAAAAAGACACATTGGGTCAAATCTCCTGGGGAGAGAGGGGCTAAAATACTCATCTCTCACTCACCTAACTACACAAAAAATCTTCTCAAGCTACAAAAAAATTAGATAAAACTGGTCGTATATCTTTTCATTGGACATGACCCCTGGAGGTACCACCTCAAGAAGATGGGGAAAACTACTGACGAACAATGCAAATTCTGCCAAACAATGGCTGAAATGTCAGAGCACCTACTCTGCGAATGTCAGGCACTGACTTGCCAAAAGTTGAGGCATCTCGAAAATGCCCTTGTGGCGCCTGGAGGTATACAAGAGCTTAACCCTCGAAATATTCTGAGGTTCTCGAAAGAGATAGGAATTTTCGTATCTAATAGAAGGGTATACACAAAAGATCAATTGTGGCCGACGTGTTGAAGGGCAACTCCTGCCGAGCGACGAACCCCTCTACCATATCATACCATAAACTTTCGCCACAAATTAGTTTAAATCCGGATGAATCTTTAAAACAAGTTCACGCGGTATTCCCCACTCACACAATAGAGGAACGAAGAACCAATAACTATGAACTACGGGAAATCCCACAATTCAAAATACAGTAAATAGAAGAAGCAATAGAAAAACTAAAAGGACCAGCCGGAATCATACCAGAATTAATTTATGGTCATTTAAGGCAAATCTGGAAAAGAATCACATCTTTAATACCTGCCTAGACAGAAGATGCTTTTCAGCTACGTGGAAATGTGCGAAACTGGCACCTTTACCAAAACCAAAGGAAACACAGGACGCAAAAACTACTCCCTACTGAATTGGGGTGGCAACATTTTTTAAATTCTGATGAAGAACAGGATACAAAAGGAATGCCAGGAAAATATATCATTGATAAGAACTAGTTTGGTTTTACCCCAAAATTACAGTGGACGCATTCCCTAAATTAAAGGCTATTATAGACAAGGAGCATAATAAGGCATCTAAGAACCGACAGATTGTTTTTATACTGCCCCTTGATATAAAGAACGCTTTTAATTTGGCGCCATGGAGCAAAATAATAAGAGAACCGAAAGTGAACAAGATATGCTCATATCTCATCAATATGATCCAGCTATACCTTAAGGATAAAAGCATCGTTGCGGTTCAACGTCCTGCGGGGTTCCCCAGAGTTCCATTTTGGACCACACTCTTTGGAACATTTTCTGTAATCAAATATTAAAACTAAACATGGGGGTAAACTAACGATTTGGCTATTGTTGTAAGAGCGAAAACCTTAACTCAAGAAGAGGATGAAACAGAAAATGCAATAGGAAGGGTAAAAAAAATTTTTTTGGAATTAGGATCAAATGAGGATTGCGATGTTAAATACTGGCAGACTATAGAAGGTGAAGGAATATTGTAGTTGACTTAGATGGCAACCCTGAAATACTTAGATTTATTTATAGATAAGGACATGCTAATGACTGCCCATATCAGAAAAACAAGCGTAAAGGCCTCAACGATTATCATGAAACTGGCAAGATAAACGGGCACCATAGGAGGCTCATGACCTTGCAGGAGATGAATGCTGGCTGGCTTCGACAGTTCATTCAACTATGCTGTATGATTCACCTATATGGAAAAGCTTTAAAATATGAACATTATAATAAAATTATGAAAACAGTAAATAGACAAGCAGCAATCAGGGTAATATTCGCTTATAGAACAGTCTTAACTATAACAGTAGCAAGGATTGCTCCATTCAAGCTTAAAACAGAAGAAGCCGCAACCATTTGGGAATCAAGGAGAACTCAAAAGGAAGAGGCCAGATTACGCACCATCGCATTATGGCATCATGCATGGGACAAATAAAGTGGACACGCTAGGAACCTTTAAAAGAAGTTTGGAAAAGTGGGAAGGATGGTATATTTTCAAAATTCAGACTATACGGGACGCATTAAAACATTATGACCCTGAATCTCTCCACTTGCGACCCGTCAGCCGAGGTATTATTATAGCTTTGCATGGCCCTCCGCTCGTTTCGCTCGCTACGGGGGCTCAATCAAAAAGAACTAACCAAGTGCTAACCAAAACTAACCCAAGGCTAACCCAAACTAACCCAAAATTAAGAAAAAAAGAAATAAAAAACAATAAAAAAATGTCGTGACCGAAAGGCTAGATTCAGGGTTGGCCGTGGCTAGATTCAGGGTCATAATGTGATAATGCTTACGGGACATGGAATATTCAGGTGTTACTTGCTCGAAATTAAAAAAAGAAATATATGGAAATTGCTGACTTTGAAGTCAGCTAGATACACCAAACCACACAATTTTCCACTGTTAGAGGTGGCGGCAAATTGAAAGCGTTTGAGCAGAGATAAAAATAGGATACAGTATGACACACCATGACATTACAGAAGTAATTTTGGATCGGAAACAAAATGCTATAGCAGATATGCTGGGAAATATAATGAAGGGAAAACGACGGCAGGATAAAAGGCGACAGAGCGACAGAAATTGACTAGAAAAGACACGAAATAGTACTGGAAGAGAACTCCCTCCTTTCAAGCAATGCTTCGTTGCGGTTCCAATGGTTGGAGGGAACAATGATGGAAATGGTCTGTAGTAGGTGAGAGCCCCACACACCTCTGGGTCGACCTAACACCAGGGCCCAGAGACGGTGCAGTATGCATTTTGGATCTGTCACCAATGTACAAAAGCCATCATTTTGCTTAGTTCGACATTTCAACCTTTGGTATTTTTGTAGCTTCCATACTTAACATTCGATTAATTGCAGCTGCGATATTTCGATTTTGGGTTCAGGAATCAGATTTTGATTCTGTTCGCCTCGGGCATGATAGGCCTTCAGGCGAACTTTCACAGTCGCTTCGCAGCAATTAAATTTGACCAAGGAATTTTTGACCTAAACCAATCCTATCTGTAGCTAATTTAACTTTCTCATCACAGTTCGAATTGTGGTTCATGAGGCACCAAAGTTTTTCAATTTTTACCTTTTCATATCCTTGTTCTCTCTTCTCATTTTTCCCAGACCCTCATGATAATCCTGCCACATAAGGAACAGTCATAGATGGCAATTAAATTGTATAGGATGCTGTCACGACATAATCAATCAAAACAAAGCTCGACTTGGCAAAAGTCATAAAAAGGTCTGTTATAGCACCTAATTTTATTTGTGAATATATAACTAATGATAATAATAAATAGCTATGACTTCAAAAGATCTATCTAATTATCTCACCTTTAAAAAACTTTCAAATATTCAAAATATTCTTTTTGAAATCGCATTATATATCATGCATAGCGCGAACCCTTTTAAAGTTGAGAATGGGGCGTGAAAATAGGATGCGCTAATGAAAGTAAGGGTGAGCATTAAGCAGATAATGGGGTCAAAGTGGATCTAAAGTGCCCGTGTCAGCCCAAAAATGGCCGATAAATTTTAAAGTTTAAGGGTTTGTAGTACGCTGGGGAAACCCGCGTAATTTTTACAGATTTCAGCAGAAAATTTAAAATATGAATATAAGGGCAGGGAGTAATGGGATAATAGGGAGAGTTAGTAGTTCTAGGGTAAATTTGAAATTTTAGCGGGTCGTTCTTTATGATAATAATGAAAAGTGAAGCTGCAAAATTACTCGGTGTTTTCGGGTTTATTATGGAAAGATTATTAGGAATTATTTTGGTATTTATAAGTATGTAACGGAAGTTCTTTAGCGATTTATCGTCAAGTCTGGCCGATTTTAAAAGGACAAAAAATATGTCGTCAAGAGACAGTTTCACGCACAAAGACACGATTTTCCTTTAAATATGTTGCTGTAGCACAACGTCAGCTTACTCTAACTAATTATTAGGATAGTACATTAATTTCTGATAGTACGTACTGCTTATGCATGTTGTTGAATCAACGAAACAGCGTAAATCTCGGTGAGTTTGGGTTAGCTTTGGTTGCAAGTATATGAAGCAATGATAGCTCTACCGTAAATCCATAAACAAATCTTGTGTTTTTGGTGCAGCTTTAGGCGGAGGCACTTTTTTTACACCACAAAGATATATACTAACGCCTGCGTAGTGGAAGCATTACTAGACATAAGTAGCAAAGTTAGAGAATCTAGCATCGTTCGAAGCGTACGACTTCACTTGAAGGTCATACCAATAATTATCACCTTTGTTGAAGATACGGCTGTATTTTCGAAGTTCTAATTTGAGCTAAACACAGATTCTCTCCTGATGTCGAAGCAATCTTCTGCATAATATAATACTCAAAGGTAATCACTACATATACCAAAAATACCAGAAAATATTAACAATTTAGAAGGAATACCGATTCAAGTTGTATAAAGCTGTATACAGGTCTGATACAGCTTTAGACAGGATTGTATACAGCACTTTACAGGTCTGTATGCAGGTTTATATAGGTCCATATACTGAATCGGTATCAGCTTTGGGTACTACATTATGCCTAGGATGGCTCTGACATAAGGATAGGAACAATTAATAGAAAATATAGGTTTAAAGCTGTATAAAGCTATATATGGACCTGTATAAAGCTGTATACAGACCTGTCGAAAGGTGTATACGGTCCTGTCGAGAGCTGTATCTGACCTGTCTAAAGTTGTCTATAGCTTTATGCAGTATAATTATTGGTCCACTCCACTATGCAAAAAAGAAGAAAATTCATGTAAATTTGGTATTAATTAGTGATGACCATGGAAATTTTCATTACTGTTACATTTTTGAATTATCTAGATTAATTTCAAAACAAGAATCTAAACGTAGCGTAGTAGTAAAAACATCTTTGTGACGGCTGTTTTAAACATTTTAGTACTAACTAACAATTAATTAGATACAAAAATTTTGATTGTGATTTTGTATCAAAATCAAATCAAAACCGATAAATTTGGGAATATCGCTCCAGGAAAATATTCCTAAATCTATTAAAATTTAAAAACAAATGGAAGTTCCATTCATCATATATGCTGATTTCGAATGTATTCTTCAACGTATATTAAATAATTATGATAATAATTCCAACAAGTAATAGATAATTCCTCATCTTACACTCTTCAAAATTGCGACCACCTTCCAAATTTATTTGCATATTATATTAAATGTTCTTCTGATGATATTATTAGTAAAAAGAGGACCTTATTATGCTTATATATTTAAAATTTTTTAGAGAGAGATGATGAATTATTGGAATTAGATTAAATACATTTTAACTACATCGTAACAAACTTATTGAACGATAAAGTTGCTGATCATTGTCATATCACCCGAAAATATAGTGGTCCGGCACATTCGATATGCAACTTAACTTATAGACAAGCAAATTTTGTTCATAAAATATTCCATAATTTGAGGAGATATGGTGACCATTTATTTATTAAGAATTTCATACTCGAGTTTAAGATCAGCTTTAGATATTATATTATCCCTAGGATGACTGACTAAAGAAGAATATTAATATTTAGCTTAAATTGGGACTGAAAACTTTCACATATTGATGTGATGATACCTGGCGTTTGGTTAAACTCGTGCGAATACGGTGAGGCTCGACTCTCTAACAATGCTATTTACGTTTAATAACACATCCACTACTCAGTCTTGCGTTCGATCATTATCAAAAATTGCCACGACCATGAAAGATTTAAAATTGCTCAACCTTGAGATTTCATACCATATATTTAGAAAAATTTTAAAATTAAGTTACTTATTTTTCTAGAAAAAATAGCGTATGCAATTCACATTTAATGGCTATTAAGACACTACTTAATAGATATCAATAATTGCTCCTTGTATGGATAGTATTTTAATTCTCATTTTCAACCTAAATCTTGATGCTAATATACATTAAGCTGACCGTAGAACTAACGTCGTTGATATCTCAAGTCTGCATAAAGCTTTACACAACTTTAGACAGGGCTATGTACAGCTTTATACGGGTCTATATACAGCTTTAAATTTGGCCCTATATAGCTTTAAACTGGTATTTACTGGTTATTGTTGATATTTTTTGGTATTAGCAGACATCAGCTTTAGGTATTACATTATGTCGAGGATGGCTCTCACATAAGGAGAGGAACAATGAATAGCGAATACCGGGTCAAAGGTGTATAAAGCTATATATAAGCCTGTAGAAAGCTGTATACAGACCTGTATAAAGGTGTATACAGTTCTGCTAAAGTTGTCTAAAGCTTTATGCAGAATAATTGGTCCACTCCCCTATACAAAAAAAAGAAAATAATTCATGCAAATTTGTTATTAATTGGCGATGACGATGGAAATTTTCATTGCTGTTAAGTTTCTGATTTGTCTAGAGTGATTTTAAATAAGTATCTAAACATATTTGTCTTTGTGGCTATTTACAGTGTTTTAGTACTAACAAACATATAATCAGATACAACAATTTTGCTGTAATTTTGTATGAATTAATTTACCATAAATTTGGAGATTTTGATCCAGGAAGTATTCTTAAATTTATTAATATTCAAAGCAGATGGAAAATCCTTTCGTCATACCTGCCGATTTCGAATGTATTCTTAAACCCATATTAAATAATAATGATAGTAATTCCACCATGGAATAGATGGTTCCTCAGTTTACACATTTAAAAACTGCGCACACCTTCCATATTCATTTGCATGTTATATTAAATGTTGTCTTTATGATATAAATAGAGTAGCTAATTGTGCTAATTTTTTTTTAAAAAGAAGTGTCAGTTGTTTAATTATTAAACATCTCAAAGTGCATAAAGAATTGAAAAAAGTATAATAATAATAATAATAATAATAATAATAAACAGGTTTATTACTCCAGTGTACAAATTAATTACAAAAAAAAAAGAAATATGTATGTATACATCCATCCAAATTAATAGGAGCAATGGGCCACATGCAGCCTCCTTCACAACGGAAGGCGCTGTTGAAGCCGTCAAAAATTTTAAAATAAAAAATTAACAACTTATAAGTAACATAAGAACTAACTTAAAAAAGTAAATCAGTTTAAGAAAACCTGGAGCTCTAAAAAAAGATGGTCCCCAGTTACAGAATTTAACACATTATTAACTTAGATTACAGAGCAAGACAGAAAGAGGGGAGAGAGAGCGAGAGAGAGAGAGAGAGACTGGCTGAATGACATAATGTTAAATTTTATGTAAGCCACAAGTATAGGCTTTTACGAGGCTTTTTACTGACAGAGTAATTTGTATTTAATTCGTCTTTTAAAGACTGATATTGGGGCTGAAAAATCGTTCACTTTAAACTTATTGATCAAAGAAGCAATCTGATAAGAAAATGACTTTTTAAATACCTCTTTTTTGTGAGAGGGTACTGTTAATAAATGTTATCTACGTATGTTAAGATTGTGAACATCTGTGCGATATGTAAGTTTGTCGTGGAGATATGGAGGGCATTTAAATTTGATAATCTTATAGTAGAAGCAGACCGAATGCAGAACTCGCCGGCAATCCATGTCAAGCCATCCCAACTCGTTCAGCTTATGTGATACTCTTTGTCTACGCCTTATTCCAAAAATCAATCTTAAACAAGAATTTTGTATTCTCTGAATCCTCCTAATATCTACCGAGTCCAAAAATGGACCATAGACGTTATCTGCGAAATTGAAATGTGACAAAATGAGAGCTTCACACAACATGGCTTTAGTTTTTTGAGTGAGAGTGTGCCTATGTGAATAAATTAACTTTAACATAGAGAATGCCCTTTTTAGGCATAATGTTACATGCTCTTTAAACTTTAATTTTGTGTCAATAATAAGGCCTAAATTTTTTGTAGAATTTTTAAACAAGACACAGTCGTCTCCCAATTTAAGTTTTATTTTTGCTGTAAGCTGATCGCGAACGCTTTCACCACAAAACAACAAGGCTACCGATTTACTTGGGTTAATTTTAAGCAGGTGATCATTAGAAATACAGAGCAGTCTATTTAGATCATAATTGAGCTGATCATTAATTGTTTCTGCTTGACTGGGGTTAAAAGATACGTAGATTTGTGTGTCGTCAGCAAACAAATGATATTGACAGTACTGAAGAGATTTGACAAAGTTGCAGGTGAAAATGCTATAAAGAAGAGGACCTAAGATGCTTCCCTGGGGAACACCCGCCGTATCGCTTAACTCTCCAGAGTACTTCTCATCGAGGATTACCCGCTGAACTCTGTCCGATAGAAAAGACGACACCAGCGAATGTGCAGCCCTATCGAACCCTATGTATTTTAAAATAGCTATCAAAATATCATGATGAAGCATATCAAATGCTTTTGTATAGTCGAGCAGAACGAGAACAGAAGCATTGTTTTTATCTTGTGCCCTTACCACATCGTCCACTATATCAGACAACGCCGTGGAGCAGCTATAGCCAGCTCTAAACCCGGATTGCTTAAGAGGAATAATATTATTACTCGACACGTAAGAGATAATCTGCAATTCCATGACCTTTTCCAAAATTTTTGAGAACGTAGGCAGTATCGAGATTGATCGTAAATGTCCAAATTCGGTCGGATTCTTGACCTTTGGTAGCGGGATAACATTGGCAAACTTCCAGCTTTTTGGAAAATAGGATTCTTCAATACAGGCGTTTATTATATGAGTTAAATAAGGAACTATAAAAGGACAGCAAAGAGCAATTAATGTTATATTCAGATTATCAGCACCAAATGCTTTTGATTTAATATTGAGAATAACATTAGAAACCATCTCTTCTGAGATATGATTAAATATAAACTTTTTATCTAACAAGGAATTATTCTCATAAAAATTAATCAACTCTTGCTTTGGAACATCAATGTTTCTTGATATTTGTGTAAAATATGTGTTAATTTGGTTTACATTTTTTAAATTTTCTGGAATAGTTTTATTTTTTTTATTTAGCATATTTAATTTTTTTAGTTCATCCCATTGTTCTTTAGGACTGCAGTTCTGAAATTTATGATTAAGATACGCTTTTTTTTCAGCCCTAATTGAAGAAGTTGCTAAATTCCTAAGCTGCTTGTAATAATTCCAATGTTCGGGACGCCTGGTGCGGCGGAAACGATTCAGTGCCTGGTTTCTTAGTTTTTTCATGTATTTGATATTGTCTGTCATCCATCTGTATCTGCATTAGATTGAATACATTTTAACTACATTGTAACAAACTTATTGAACGATAAACTTGCTGATCATTGTCATATCACCCGAAAATATAGTGGTCTGGCACATTCAATATGCAACTTAAATTATAAACAACCAAATTTTGTTCCTATAATATTCCATAATTTGAGGAGGTATGATTACTGTTTGTTTTTAAGAATTCCATATTCGACTCTAAGAGAAGCTTTAGATATTACATTATCCCTAGGATGACTCTGACGACGGAAATTTGGGAAAAAAAATCAAATGTTGATGTGATGATACCTGACGATTGGTTAAACTCTTGCGCTGCCAGCGAGGCCCGACTCTCTAACCATGCTATTTACATTAACATATCCACAACTCAGGTGTGCGTTCGATAAGTATCAAAAATTGCCATTTCCATGACAGATTTAAAATTGTTCAATCTTGAGATTTCATACCATATATTTAGAAATTTAAAAAAATTAAGTTGCTTATTTTCCATTATTTTTCAAGAAAAAATTAGCATATTCAACTCACATTTAATTGCTATTAAGACATTACTTAATAGATATTAATAATTGCTCCTTGTATGGATAATATACAATAATATTTCAATTCTCATTTTGAACCTAAACCTTGATGCTAATATAAATTAAGCCGAACGTAGAACTGACGTCGTTGATATCTTGCAGTAAATTCTAGACATAAAATATTCAATCGACGGAGCAGTCTAAATGTTTGAAGAAAGGAGATCAATTTAATACCCTAAGCAACGTTAATACTTACATCAAACATCTAAAAATTATAACGTTACCTTGTTAGTACAAGATTGGCTTAACACGATAGTTGAAGACAGAAAAGAATTTCTGTGAGAACTAATTAGTGAAGTTTGGGCGAGCCAAGAACGAGGCACATTGTTAATGTAACAGAATCAACGAACGGCCCTATTATTATGAAACTTTGGGAACTTGGAGAACACAATATCGCATTTAACCAAGAATTACTTTGTACGAATAGATTTATAGTGAATTACATTCAAGTCATAATTCAAAATGTTTCCTACTGAAACTTTGAGCGAGTTTCTGTAGAGGAATTTGATTGAACTTAAATTGCGGTTTTGGTTAAATTATCTTACAGTCACAAACAAAATCTCTTGCAACTGAAGTAGACATTTTCTCTAAAAAAGAGTTTTTCGCCTTGAAAATTAAAATTTCTAAATAAAACACGAATTTCTTGACATATTATGGATGACTTTCATGCTTCAACTTTGATTAGAGCTAACTAAACTTTGGCAAAATATTTGCTCTATAATGCGAATATTTCTTCCATAGGTTACCTTGACTTTGATATAAAACTAATATAAAAATTCACAAATCAAAAACCTGTTCGAAACTCGAGAATTTCTATATGGCTTTTTTTCAGTAAATTTTTGCACGTGTAGAGTAAATTGCTGTCAAAGGTAATGCCTTTCTCTAAAATGGAAATCCGCTTACAAAAAATTCCACCCTTTTGTTTCGAAGAGCAAATTTGGCTGATGTCTATAAAAATTGGTCGAATTTGCGTTTGATTGAGAGCTGTCGTATAGTCGAAATCAAGCATTTGGGAATAATTGATGCTTGCCGAAAAATATGGTTGTAAATGGAATCACGTTATAAAGAATTTTTGAGTATAATCTGGCAGTACGATTGGAGTTGATTATTTGAATAATTAAACGATTTCGCCAATCGCATTCATTAGGTACATAAAAATGAACAGGCGGATATCTCTTTTCATTTTATTTTTTAATTTGAAAGGAACATGTTTATA
>MU186690.1:61501-85766 GCA_016904865.1 Pissodes strobi | reverse complement strand
AAAAGTAGCAATGAGAATATGAAATTTATTTTGTAATATCTATCCAAATAGAGCCATAAAAAAATAAAAATGAAATCGCGAATATTCGGTTTTTTCTAAATATCTTCGGACGTATTCGGATTTTTTTAACTTTTAAGGTGGCATTTTAATCAGCATCAACTTTGCCTCAATTTAACCGACCTCGTATCTCTTCTAGTTTCCGAGATCCCAATGATGAGGCTCGAATTTGGGACACCCTTTACATATGTATGTAGAAACTAAAAATGCAAAAATATATAGAGTGATTCCTTTAAAAAGTCACATGTTTGTTGTGTATTATTTTAATTAAGATATTCCCCATAAATATACACAAATAATTTCTAAAAGGCTCTATACGTATATTATAATAATTATACAAATAATATACAAAGACGTAAAAACTGAATGATGAATACATTATGATGCTCTACCTTGTATACTAGTATTTTGTGAAGTGGTGATTTTAAAAAATATAACTAACTTATTAACGAAAGGCATTGTTAAGTAATTCAGGACTTAAAGAATTCCATTTACCTAGTCGGAGACTATTAATGTTAAAAATTTCACACCCTGTATATAAAAAATATTCTGACCTATTATACATATTACTAGGTATTTAAAGCGTTTATGGCATACCTATAAATATGATTATGCAATATACCTAACAGTATCGAAATTTTACTAATTGACTCCTATGATTCAATTTTACTATAATAATTTTAATAACAGGGTAAAGTAAATACGACTTATTTGCTAAATGCGCAGACATGCGCAGCAAATTTAATAGTTAATATTAAGAGAAAAAGTTTATTTCTAATATGGCGCAACAATATTAGCGGGAGTCATCGAGACTTTTTTTATCTACGAAAAATTCTTAAAAGAAAAGTTTTTTTTAGCAATTCGGCCATATTTAGGCAAATTTCAATGTAAATCATTACAAATATATTATAATGAATACATATTCGCAGAAAATCAATATTTATACCTACAATTCAAATATATGATAAAAAAAAACACTAGAAATTTCGAAAAATTAATAAGATAATACTCTTTTTATATACTACACATGTTACACAAAAACTGTAGATTTTGACGTTGTTATTTTAACGTTGCTATGACAATGACATTACGGCTATTTTCAATTTTATTTATTGTTCCTAGGATACCTTAATGTAGTCACCGTTTATTTTATTTGTTATTGCATGCCAAATAATAGTTTGGTTTTTTTGGATTTTTGCTCTGCTAGTAAGCTAATTGGAACTACTGTGCGACGCACCGTTGCAGAGCTACGGCCAATAAACGGTTTTCCCCATAATTCCCTCCTTAACGTGGAGCCCCGAATTCCAGATTTGGCACAGAATATTCATTTTACTCCGTCTACATCCTCTGAAAATTTCAGCCCTCTACCTCATCGGGAACATACCGAAACGATCGCGAGCTGGCGGTCTCCCTCCGTCTTACGATTTTTCGATCAGGCCACGTGTCCTGACGCGAGTTTAATATTTTTACCCCATCCCAAAATAGTGCACAGTGCCGCTAAAGAAGTTTTCACTTCAAAAATCCTTTGCAAATAAAAAGTCACTAAGCATTAAAAAGGATCCAATTAAATTTGGCCCACGAGACATGGCTTTACCAAAATTAAAGTATAAATTTCAATTTTCTTTGTAGTGACCTGGTTTTTTAATGGTCAATATTCCGAACCGTTTCAAATCTTTTTTGCCCATTTTTACATCTATATTTAATTTGGCCGATTTTTGCAACGACCTGAAATACATTGGTTTGGAAAAATACCCCCTTTTATGTACGCCACTGAAGTAGAGCCTCTTTGCAAAGTTCTTTTTAATCTCAATAACTTAGGCCATAACATATCCAAAAATGATAAAAAAGCCTTTGAAAATAAAAAAGTTATCAAGCATTAAAGAAGGTTCCAATTTAATTTTGCCAACAGTGTATATCAATGAGGAAATAAACACAGTACACAAGTTTTTTATTAACAGTCAATTACAGAGTTTCTTATCACTTACTTCCTTAAAGAACTAGATACGCAAAATCGTGTTAAAGAACTGCGCCAACGAACTAACACCCGTTTTCCCCAAACTTTTTTCTCCTTCTTATAGAAAAAGGATTTATTCATCTTTTTGGAAAGTCGCTCGAGTGCAACCTGTTCCAAAAAGGCAAGAAAACCACGCCCAGAGAACTACGGAGAGTCTCGAGCGATTGAGTTATATATTTCGAAGGCATTCGACAGAATTTGGCATGACGGATTGCTCAACAACCTGCCGACCTTCATAATACCAGACTATCTCTGCAGCTGGCTTGCCAGTTTCCTTAAATCCCGATCGCCGCATGGTGCAGTTGATGTACACATTCACTATTAACGCGGGCATGCCTCAGGGCGCAATGCTTTCACCAACTATGTTCCTCATCTATATTAATGACATGCTGACCGAAACGAATAATCCTGTTTACAGTTTTGCAGATGACAGTACCCTTATTTCCCAATTTAGATCAGAAAAACATTTACCAGCGACTGAGCCTTATCACCGCAGATAGGAGCAGATTACAGCAATTAATCAAGACCTGGAGAAAGTTCAAACTTGGGGCGACAGAAATTTGGTTCAGTTCGACGCAGCAAAGACCCAAGTAGCCACGTTTACCAAGAGGGCCCTGCCATCATTATGGCAGGATCGACCATTCCTTCAACCTCGTCAACCGGACTACTGGGTGTCTCGGTCAACAGCAATATGTCCTGGCATGACCACGTTACTAACATCGCAAAATCAGTCTCCCAGACGCTTGGTGCGCTAATTCCGCTATTTCGTAACAAAAAACTGTACACACCGCAGCAGTTGCCCTTGCTCTACAAAGCTCAAATACAATATTGCTCACACATCTGGGGTGCTGCACCAAAGTACACCCTAAAGCTGCTGGATTTCGTTCAGAAGAGAGCTGTGCATCTCGACGGCGATCCGAAGTTGACCCGGAATCTGGTTAGTATGTAACACCGTAGACATGTGGCTGAGATGTCCCTGTTTTACAGACACTTTCACGGCAGATGTTCCCAGGATTTGGCCTGGCAGTGCCTGTCAGACAGTCACGGCAAACGTTAAGAGCGCACCAATTGGTCATACAACTAGAACATCGCTTTACAAGAACTCCTTTGCCTGTCGCACTGCATCACTGTGGAACTCATTCTCAGGGCACCTGTTTCCCTCTAATTACAACCTACAACTATTCAAGAATCGTGTCAATCAACATCTTCGCACATATACCGCTCCTAGAGCGCCATAGGATCACCCTTTAGTGTGTCATAAAAAAAGAACGACAAAAAACAAATCTGAAACGGTGAAGTTCAGCTTACTTATTAAAGAATGATACCCAAACAATAGTAAAAAAAACTAGATCTTGCCTATACGGCGGTATAAATCAATTAACAATTAAAATAGGTATGAAATACAAAATATCACTCGGTTTCACCTGCTGATTTAACGTGGGAACTTGAGGGCAGCTCTCCAGGTATCTCCCAGAAGGAAATGTACACAATCGAACAGACAGCATGAGAGACGTCGCGGTTCAAGAAAGAAGAACTCTCTATTTACAAAAAGAACTTCTTCCGTTGAAGGGCTGTTGACGCATGGAAAAAATATTCCTTTTCCTTGGCGAAAAACTTTACGTAGATAAAAAAAAAATCTGTGTTTTTTATCTGCTTGGCTTCAAAATGGCTTAGGCAGCTTCAGACGGAGGTGATGAAATGAAGGCTGCGGACACTCCAATGGAAGTTTTTTTTTCCAAAATTTAAACTTGCCAGTTCCCCTACGAGCTGTGTATCACACGCCCCACTTCAATAAAATTGGAGTTCGGGTTCCTCAATCCACTTTATACAAAATGCTTACTTCTAGTTCAAGCTAGTACCACTTGTATGCCCTCTTTTTCCGAAGGATACTAGAGTAAAAGGTAATTTACCATAATACAAGATCGAGTCACTAGAAAAAAACGGGAATGAAAAATGCTGGGAGAAATATTACTATACTTTCTACTATGTCATACTGTTAGGTACTCTACGGTTACTTTATTCCGAAAATGCAGTAATAGCAAGTCCCACCATCATTTTGCATTCGCCATTCTTTCAGTGGCAGATTTACCCTAAGGCCCGGTAGGCCCGGGCCTAGGGCGGCCAGATTTAGGGGCGGCCCCAATCGTGTCAAAAATAGTATATTACGGTAATTGCCATAAAGTAATTTCATTATGTAGTCTATATGGTGGATGCTGATAGCTTGGGGCCTAGGGCGGCCGAGACTGCAAATCCGCCACTGCATTCTTTACAGAACGCTGAATTAAAACTAATTCAAATTCAAGTGGCAAATGTACATGTACATATGTCACCCTATAAAACACTCTATATTATAGAATATTTATACAAATATTCTGTATTAAAACTATGAAATATTGCACCTCAATATTTCTCGCGTGATATCAGACTTGAAACTCCGAGGGTGACTGATGCCGAGCCCAATCTAATTTCATGATAACGTCAATTTCGGACAAACAAATGTTCCGTCATTCCATCTCGGACCCCCGTAACGATTGTGATTTGTATTCCTTTGGGATGGGTTAATCAAATTAACTTCATTTGTCTGACTTCAAAACTTGAGGGCTCTGCGAATAAAAAAGGGTTGAGCATGGAAAAACGACGATTTTCTGGACTATCAAAATAATTGTGCTGGGATAAATTTACCGTTTAGGATTTCACATTTGCTACATGAATGAATAGAGAGATATACGAGAAATGTCACTTTTATTGCGCTACAGAAATTTTTGCTATTTGTGACTTTTATCACTGCCATTACTTTAATCTATTTAACATTGTTAGTTAAATTACGAGTTAGAAGCTATTAACGTTTGCATATATTAAGCGCCCAAAAACATTACTTAGAATTTGTTATTACAATACTTAGGAACTTTTCAGGAAGGTGATATTGTGCACTGAGAACAGACGTTGTCCTATAAAAAGGCATATGTTTTTTGATAGCAAACTTGAAATGATAAAGGCAAAATTTTCAAATAATCGCTCGCAGGAGGGAAAATAAATAAATCGATAGTTCTACGACGACCCTATAACTTCTTCACTAAAAGTGATACAGAAAATAATTTTTATATATAAAGATTTTGAAATGTTAAGCCGTTCTCCGAACCAGTGCATGGGGTGTGGTGGAAAAGTTCATCGAACCAAACCTATGATAACTTTGGATAGAGGCTCAACTGACGTAGCTTCCACTTTTTTTATTTTTTTCTCTAATCAACCTGAAACTTTGAAAACTGGTCTACCTCCGTCAGAAATATTGGAAATGAATCTGTAGTTACAAAACCTGACGCGCAAAAGAATTTGGAAGGCCAACAATTATTTATTTTTCTTAGGTAACTACACTGCTGATCAATTGCGTGGCACCAAGGTAAAATAACAGTTAAACTTAAATTCAATTATCTCTAGAAATATTTGACCGATCTTCTCGCGGTTTCCAGATCCCTGAAATGAAAATGTTTGAAAATTAAATTCCTACGCCCATCTACCTCCAGATCATCATATGTCTCTAATACAGGGCGTTTTAAATTTAACACATAATATTTATACATTTTTAAACGTTGCCAAATTTACGGCGGTTAATTTTTTTTTTTTGAATTTTTTACTAAAATTAGTTTTGCTGGGCTTTTATACCGGGACGTTCTCGATAATATTGCTCTGCGGATGACAAATCAAAAAATACGAGGGTTCATTTAAAAATTGCCTTTATTGCGGATTTACTTGTTTAAAACTACGAAACTTTGAGCATTGACCATAATATTTAGAGTTTCTTATTTTTATAGGATGAATTTTATGATAATTAAAGCATTGTCATATATAGGGTTGGACATTGGACAACATTTCTTATTTTTGGCAAAAATCCTCAAAATGCGACATCACGGAAAACATTTAACTTCCAGCAACATGTCCGTTAATGAGACCACATCATCGAGCTGCTAGGCGCCAATGGGCTCACGAACATCGGGAGTGGAATGCAGAATGGCGAAACTACATGTTCATAGATGATACGAGGATAAATTTATACAGTTCCGTTGGGCGCATTTTTGTTTGGAAACGACGAAATCTAAGATCTACAGAGGAAAATATGGATCCTCCAGTAGCATCGGGTCTTACTGCTTCCGGAAGCATTATTTTGAATGGGAAAACTGAACTTTTTATAACCAATAACACAATTAACGGTAATTCTTATACCAATGACTGTCTTATCCCTATCGTTATTCCATTTGCACAGAACTTCGGAGAGGACTTTCTCTTAGTTGACGACAATGCCAGGCCACACAGGACTCAAATCGCCAACGAAGTTCTTCGCACAAATGGGGTAAATCGAATGATATGGCCGCTGAATTCCCCTGATTGCAACCCTATAGAACACGCTTGGTCAAGGTTAAAACTGGCTATGAGCTCAAGAGATAGGGGGATTCGAAAATTTTGAACAGCTAAGGCAAGCTATTTTGGAAGGGTGGAATCTGCTAAATCAACAATTTATTAACAATTTAATATTAAGTATGCCAAATCGGTGTAGAGATGTAATACGCAATCGAGGAGGCCTAACAAAATACTAAATTTATTGAATACTACAGTTGTTTTATCCTAATGGATAATTGTTATTGTAAATTTTCATAAATATAAGAAACGTTGTCCAACCCTTTATATGGCAATGCGTTAATTATCATAAAATTCATCATATAAAAACAAGGAATACCAAAACTTGTAGTACAATGCAGAAAGTTTCGTACTTTTAAGCAAGTAAATTCGCATTAAATGCAATTTTTAAAGAAGCCCTCGTATTTTTTGATTTGTTATCCGTATATCAATATTGTCAAAAACGTCCCGGTATAAGAGCCCAGAAAAACCAATATTAGCAAAAAAACTGTACAAAAACTAACATCTGTAAATTTGGCGACGTTTAAAATTTTATAATTAATATGTAGTAAATTTAAAACGCCCTATATTATAGCCATATGATGATGTTGAGGTAGATGGGCATAGGAATCTCGTTTTCAAAGATTTCCTTTTTAAGAAACTGTTCACAGTATCAAGATCGGTCAAATATTTCTAGAGATAATTGAATTTAGGTTTAACCTATATTTTACCTTGGTGCCACGCAATTGATCAGCAGTGTAATATCGAATCGTTTGCTTAATAAAAATATCATTTGGTCAGGAATATGTCGATCTACAAGCACCGGTATTTTTAACATAATAAAATTCATTGAAATGCAACAGATATATCACGACCTGTTCATTAACAAGGTCGAAACTAAGGACAAACACAATCAAAGTATCATGAACAAACTTTTGCAATGCCCCAGTGGCTCCAGGAATATTTCTGATCGGTAGCAAAGGCAGTAAGTAATAACTTTACAAAAATCCTTCCTTTACAAAGATGCAACCGGGGAAGACATTGAAAATGCCCAACCAGAATGCAACGCTTATTAAATTTCAGATCTGATCTGAGAAAACACATAATTGTGTTGAAAGTAATAGTTGGTATAAGATTGGATTAGTTTTGGTTAGATCAGACTAGATTACGTAAGTTTAGTTTACAAAATATACCACATACATGCACATTACTTCAAGTTTCCTCCTTTTTGACAAAGTGTGGTTTTAAAAAGGAAAATAATGTTTGCATTCGATTCGTCTCTCATTCCCCTAGCAAATGATATGCAACAAGACTAGTCTGTCGTGAGAACCTAAAAGACACCCTCACACACCCCTAACATATTTTAATGTAAAAAATGACTTTTGGCAGATTACGTTAGTTTAGTTTACCAAAATATACCACATAAATATATTATATTACTTCAAGCTTCGTTCGTTTTTATAATTTATAACAATAGGGGTGGTTGTAAAAAAGAAAAAAATGAATTCGATTCGCCTCTCAATCCCCGATCTAACGCGGTTAGTTTCACTTAGTATTGACATATTTTAATCATTTCGGCCCGTTCCGATACGTTTTATTCAATATGAATAGAGTTGGTTAGTTTTAGATTGTCGTCTAATCAACTTTCGGTTAGCTTCAATTAGTCTCAACTTATTTTACGTATTTGAGCCGGTTACGATACGTTATAACAATTTTGAATAGATTTGGTTAGTTATCGTTAGTCATCCATTCAACTTTCGGTTAGTTTCATTTAGTCTCCACTTATTTTTAGTCTTTTGATCTGGTTCCGATACGTTATAATCAATTTTAATAGGTTCGGATAGCCGTCTAATCAGCTTTCGGTTAGTTTCACTTAGTCTCAACTTAGTTTAGTCATTTGAGTCGGTTCCGATAAGTTATAATAAATTTTAATGAATTTGATTAGTCGTTTAATCAACTTTCGGTTAGTTTCACTTAGTCTCAATCTATGTTATTGATTTGCGTCGGTTCCTATTTTAATAGAAATTGTTAGTTTTGGTTAGTCGTCGAATCAACTTCCTGTTAGTTTCACTTAGTCACCACTTATTTTAGTCATTTGAGTTGGTTCTGATATGTTATAATCAATTTTAATGTGTTTGGTTAGTCTTAGTTAGTCATTCAATCAACTTTCGGGTATTTTAACTTAGACTTAAATTATTTTAGTCATTTAAGTCGGTTCGGATAAGCTATAATTAATTTTAATAGATTTGGTTAGTTTTGGCTAGACGTTTAATCAACTTTCGGTTAGTTTTACTCAGTTTCAAATTATTTTAGTTATTTGAGTCTGCTCCGTTACGTTATAATTAATGTTATTAGATTTGGGTAGTCATCTAATCAACTTTAGGTTAGTTTCACTTAGTCTCAACTTATTTTAATTATTTGAACCGGTTACGATGCGTTATAATCAATTCTAAGAGATTTCGTTAGTTTTAGTTAGTCGTTGAATCAACTTTCGACCAGTTTCACTTAGTTTTAACACAACTTTGTCATTTGCGTTGGCTCCGATACGTTATAATCAATTTTAATAGGTTTGGTTAATTGTGTAATCAGCTTTCGGTTAATGTCACTTAGTCTCAACTTATTTTAGTCATTTGAGTCGGATCCGATACTTTACCATCAATTTTAATAGATTTAGCTAGTTCTGGTTAGTCGTTTAAATAACTTTCGATTAGTTTGACTTAGTCTCAAGTAGGGGTTCGCGGAACCGAGACCTGGCGAGTCTAGGTCTTGGTGTTGAAGAAAAAATTTTGTAGTTAGTTCAAAAATTTTACATAATTTTAGAAGTAATTAGAAAAAAAACATCTTTAGGGTCCACCTTGAAGAGACCCTAGCTCCTGTAGGGGGCGTTTCCCGATATATGTTTATAGAAAAAATATAAGGTATTTTTCACCAATAACTACAGGGCTAATGCTTCGTCCACTAATTTTGGGACACTCTGTATAGGTATACGGTATATACTGTGTAAGTGGATATGGTCAGAGGTGGCCATTCATATTTTAATATACTAATCTGACACGGTTCTGCCAAAAGCAGATGTCCAGTTGTTTTACTGGATACGCGATGTTTTATTACCTTGTAGATATTACGAAAAATGTGAAAACTCATAGCTGTTTATTGCTTGGAAATGGCTCAAAATAAGTTATCTACATAATTACATATTATGTACATAACAGTATAACATTTCTTCTAGAATCTTAAAAAGAAACAGCCCAATTTAAAATAAACAAGCGTTATACCCGTATTTGCACGATTATTGGTTGATTGGACCCCGTTGGCATAAATTGCCAATAACATATATAAAAATTTGATTTTTCAGAAAAATAAGTTTTAAAAATACAACAAATAAAAATATTTTTCGAGACCGAGACCGAGTGTTTCGTTACCTTGGTCTCGGTCTTGGTCTCGGTCTCGAGGGGTAAGTCTCGGTCTCGGTCTCAGTCTCGAGACTGTTCGCTTTGGTCAATTTTTAACTTACTTTAATATTTTTAATATGTTTCGGTACGTTTTAGCCCTTTTTGGTGCTTTGGTTAGTTTTGGTTAGTCGTTCAAACAAATTTTGGTTGTTTAGTTCAACCGGATCCTATGAGTTATAACCAGTTTTTATGTTTATGGTTAATGTTGGTTAGTCGCCAAAGTTCGGTTGCTTTGCGTTAGGTTCACCTTACTTTTGATTTTTAATCTCTTCCGATAAATTTTATCTCTTTTTTTCGTGCATTTGGTTACTTTTGGTTAGTCTGGGTTAGTCGTTCAATCAACTTTCGGTTAGTTTCAGTTAGTTTTAATTTATTTTTGTCATTTGCACCGATTCCGTCCATAAACAAAGTAACACGCCTATGACGTGATGTGGCAAATGAAGCATGCACTTTTTCGCGATTTGATGCCCAGTGCCCAATACTAGGAAAGCTTTGACGGACGAACGAGGCTCGGTCTCGTCACCGCGACTACAGCTACGGAAAAACCAAATGAGCGCGCCGAAATGGGCCCTAAATATGGTTTCCTTTAAATATTTCCGAAGCGGTGTAAAATAGTTTTAAAATTTTAGGATTCTACTAACTTTAATATTCTGAATTTAAAAATGGAATTTAAAATAAAAAATTTTAGTCAGGTGCGAACATTTTAGGGGGTGAATCTAAAAATTAACTTTTATTTTTGGCTTACTTTTTATATATTTTCCTTTAAATTTTGAAAATTTTAATTTTTTTTCGCAAAAAGTGCCTCTAAGTTTGTTTCGCTAGGACGCAGCGTTTTTGAGAAAAACGGATTTTAAAGTATACTGACTGCCAAAAACGGGTGTAAAATGAAGGTTATAATTTTTGATCTTTCCCAAAAATTCCTTTGACGTTGCAAAACTTCATGTTATTATAAAATAGTAGAAACACTTGTTCCAGAAAAATGTTATGACTGATTTTCAAAATTTGATAATCTATAGCATTCAATTAACACCCATTTTTGGCAGTCGGAATACATTTATAATCCATTTTTTTCAAAACCCTATGCGTCCTAATGATACGAAATAAGGGGAACTTTTTTAACGTGAAAAAATTCAAATTTTCAAAATTTGAAAAGAAAATAAAAAATATCCCACAAAAAAGATGACGCTATTTTTTTGTATAGTCCCTAAATATTAAGCACCTGACCTGACTAAGATTTTCTATGTCTTATTTCATTTCCGAATTCTAAATATTAAACTCGGTTTACTTAAGGAAATGTCAAAATTTTACATAATTTTGGAAATAACTAGAAAAAAAAACATCTTTAGGGTCCACCTTTAAGAGGCCCTAGCTCCCGTAGGGGGCGTTTCCCGATATATGTTTATAGAAAAAATGTAAGGTATTTTTGACCAATAACTACAGGGCTAATGCTTCGTCCACTAATTTTGGGACACTCTTTATAGGTATACGGTATATACTGCATAAGTGGATATGGTCAAAGGTGTCCATTCATATTTTAATATACTAATCTGATAGGGTTATGCCAAAAGCAGATGTCCAGTTGTTTTACTGGACACGCGATGTTTTATTACCTTGTAGATATTACGAAAAATGTGAAAACTAGCTGTTTATTGCTTGGAAATGGCTCAAAATAAGTTATCTATATAATTACATATTATGTACATAACAGTATAACATTTCTTCTAGAATCTTAAAAAGAAACAGCCCAATTTAAAATAAACAAGCGTTATTGGTTGATTGAACCCCGTTGGCATAAAATGCCAATAACATATATAAAAATTTGATTTTTTCAGAAAAATAAGTTTTGAAAATACAACAAATAAAAATATTTTTCGAGACCGAGACCGAGTGTTTCGTTACCTTGGTCTCGGTCTTGGTCTCGGTCTCGACAGGTAAGTCTCGGTCTCGGTCTCGCGACTGTTCGCTTTGGTCAGTTTTTAACTTACTTTAATATTTTTAATATGCTTCGGTACGTTTTAGCCCTTTTGGTGCTTTGGTTACTTTTAGTTAGTCGTTCAAACAAATTTTGTTTAGTTTCAGTTAGTTCCAATTTATTTTAGTAATTTCAACCGGATCCTATGAGTTATAACCAGTTTTTATGTTTATGGTTAATTTTGGTTAGTCGCCGTGTTTTTAATTTAAACTCAACATAATATCAAGTTTTGAATCGAGCGATCTTGAAGCTTATTACGTAACTACAGAAACTACAGCTAAATGTTACGTTTGATAGAGGTCAGATCTGACAAACAAGGCGTTTGAATAGGACGGAAATGTTATATTCCCTTCCTATGACGGAAATGGAATATTCCCGTACAATTATTGCATGTTGGCAAGCAACGAATGCAATATTTTGGAATCATAACTTTTGCGGTGAGAAGACACATCGAAAAGCTGCAGTTTTTCGTCCGATCGGATAAAAATAAATTATTTTCGACTTTTCGTGCTGGGATTTTAGTTTTAGTATGACTGGAATTGTAGGTAAGAACCTTGGTGAATCATTTTTCTCCCCTGACTGGGCGAATATCCTAGCTATAAATGATAAAAGATCATTCTAGAGATATTAGCTCAAATTTCAACGATTAGCTGAGTAGCCTCCCGCACTAAGGGATCTCAGTACCTCTGGCGATGTCTGGCTAACCAATATTAAACTCTTCAGTTTTAAATGTATTGTCAAAAATGTGGAATGACAAATTTTGGCACGGGGACAGCAATTTAAGTTTTATTATACTAATAAATATGGCGCAGGTTTTTGGAATTATGATCGGGGTTTCCTCTGCGATGCTCTTTTCCCTGGTGAATTCCTCTATTAATAAAGTAGGTTTATAACATCCTTGTGGTTTGCTTTACATACCACACCTTATTCCTTAAATTTCCCTAATTTTGTTAAAGTCGGGCATATTCTGGATAAGTATAATTATACTGTAACGCTCAGTTCCCAAACAAATACAAACCTAATTTACATAAATATACAAGTTTACAATAATCTCCAACTTCACAATAATCTCCAAGTTCACAATCGGTGATACAGCCTTTAGTGCAGGAACAATGGCGGCCCCAGCTTTTAGACAGTGGAGAAGGGTCGTGGTGAGTTATAATGCCTGAGTGCCACGCGGTTAACTTATCGCCATGCCCTGATGCTGGATCTTCAGTGAGATTCGACCAATAACTTTATGTTATATCTACGGCGCCCTATAAATACGAATACGAGATCATGTGTCGTTTACATGCCCTTGATTGGTGCTATCAACCTATACTGTAAAAAAATTATAACTTCTTCTGCTTCTACACTCTAAATAACTCTAATTAATAAGCGAGAAGTTAACGTGCTAGTTCAAATGTACTAGATTCATGTAAGTAAAATATTCACCTATTAAATAGTATCCGTACCAGAGGTAAACCTATATGATTACGCGTCGATGCTTATATGCGAACAGTTTCAAAAATATTTATATTATACGACGCTGAAAATAAGTAAAACACGCGATCAAGACTACGCTGAAATGAATTAATAACACGCCAGAACTATCCGGATTAGCTGGATAATCCAGTATACCTATGCTAACTATTGAGAATGATCCCAGTTATTCTCAAATAACTTGAGGGTAGCTATATTTTAAATCAGGCCAAACCATTAATACTTCCATTAAACAAATTCCCGGAAACTTTAATTTAAGTAGCCTAAATCACCAATTTTATTAACAATTAACAATAATAAAATGAAATAAAATAAAAGTCCCAAAATATACTAAATAATATCCTAACTTAAGACTTATCTGATACGTTTCAAGCCAACATTGAGTTCATCCAGGATCCAGCTGTTCGTCAAATCACTGGAGCGTCAAGGTCGAGAAGACACACTCCGTATGCGTTGAGGCTTGGACCAGACAACGAGTCACGCAGTCAATTGATGGTTACTCCAAAAGCACGTGTTGTCGGAGGAGTCTCAGTATGCAGTCTCGAAACCCAGGTAGGAAACCGGAACGTAAGAGGACAATGGAAGTCTCATAAGCAATGATCCAAAAATACAAATCCAAAAAAAATCCAAAAATAGAAACCTCTGAAACAAATAGGGCAGATTAGAACTGTGATCAAACCAAAATATGAAGGAAACAGATACGGAACCTCAACAAATAACAGATCAAAACAATATCTGTATTAAAATTACTCAAACAACATACCTTTAGATGTTAAACGGGGTTCAAGTGTGTGGCAGCTCTCGAAAATCAAATCCCCAAACGTGGGTGCAGGTGGTCGAATCTACAAATCTTCCTTCATCTACAATCATCCATCAGATGAGAAACCATCGACGACCACAATCCTGCTCAAGGGCTTCATTAAATAATCCCCTAACTAGGGCACTCTATATGTCACACTAAATATCAGTATCTCAACGAAAATTCCCAATTTCGAGAGCTCGGCACTGAAACCTACTGGTTTCTTCAAGATCACGTAAAGACTAAATTAGCTTGCTCCGAAAATTACGAGGCAAGCAGAATTAATATCGCGCCGGCTCAACATACTATGTTGCCAACAGCGTCCCTATTTGTGACAAAGTACTAGAAAGTTATGATATCATACTACCGGATTCACCAAATCAAGCACTAAAGCGATTCACTATCGAAATGATTTGAATCAGTTGGAACCTACTTTCAAATGCTTGGTGGGAATATATAACCCACGCATTATGCGGCAGTCTAAAATTCCAATCAACACGCGCCACTAATAGCATTATGCTTAATAAGGCATTAACTTGGCAACCGTGTCGACCGTGGAGGAAACGCGCTTGTCCAGAAAGCTGTCAATTATACCGCAAACAGACCATATGAAACATAGAACACTTTCCTTGCGTAGATTAGAATCTACTCCGAGCTGAAATATTATCGAACTTTAATAATGGATAGTCCGTGGAATACTGCCTCTATATACAAGCCTAGAGGGCTAAACATTGATACCATCCAATATAATCAGCAAATTCAAGCGTATGATAGCTAAATCCTACAACAAATGCAACACGAATTAGAGTGGTTCTCGAGTCGATATCGACGGACGGAACCGATGCGATTTCCACCGGTCGTGTAGTCTATGGTTTAAAACCGGAGTGACATGACATACTTCTGACAAACGTCAATGTTATATTCCCAAAATGAAAATATTCCCTAATCACCTAGGCAAAACAATATATTATCAAGTATAAATCAATGAGAAAATTGTGTACAAAAAGTAAGTTATAATTACAGTGCTAGATATCCCTAAATAACCTTAAAATACAACTCTACATGCATTATAGTCCAAACTCCATTTACTCGGCCTATCTGTAAACAATCTATCACTATTGTTTTCTTCTAGACACAACCCTCCAAGAAAGGCTGAAATGCATTCCAAATGCCCAAAATACCTCGAATCAGCAATCAAAAGCCATAATTAGCAAGGTCGAAAACAGTGGATGGCCATCAAGGTGTATTATCGAACTGAAATAATGAAAACAAGCCAACTGATTAGAAGAAGGGTTTCTTTCTCCATTTAGAAAGACAGCATAATAGGACAAAACTCAGGGGAAAATACCAATATACAACGAAGCTTTGTGGTTCCAGCTGCAACAATATATCGTGTGTGTAAAGTTAATTCGTTCAAAAGAAGGCATGCGCATTTGATATATAAAGATATAAATATGAAATATTTGCTTTGGAATATCTAGTTTAATGGATTGGGTTGCATGTGTTTCCAATACTAATCCGATTGTTGTGTTTATATAATTTTTGTAGCCTATTTTAATAAATAACATGATATTTGATTATTTTTCCCCCTCTACGTAAATTTTTATTATGATCCTTCGCCATTTCGTCCAGGTTATTGTATGATATGTAATCGTAGCCTGTTACAATGCAAGATACAGTTATAACACAACGTAGGTATTAATGTTTTTTTTTTTAATCTGGCGTTCATTGTCAAAATAAAAACAAAGCACAACTTATGTCATTCAGCCCTGATGAATGGACGCGGGTATGTTATACTACAAAAAATGTAATGCTGCAAAAACCCAAGCAGCCACGTCAATACGGTTCCGGCGTGCTCTGACACCATTATGGCAGGATCGACAATTCCTTCATCCTCGTCAATGAAACTACTGGGTGTGTCGATCAATAGCAATATGTTCTGGCATGACCATGTTGCTAACATAGCAAAGTCAGCTTGGTGCGCTATTTCGCAACAAAAACTATATACACCGCAGCAGCTACTCCTGCTCTACAAAGCGCAAATAAGCCCGTGCTTAGAGTATTGCTCACACATTTGGGATGCCGCACCAAAGAGCACCATAAAGCTACTGGATTGCATTTAGAAGAGAGCGACCCGCAGTTGACCCGGGATCTGGATAGTCTGGAACACCGTAGGCATGTGGCCGAGATTTACTTGTTTTATAGATATTTTCCCGGCAGATACTCCCAGGATTTGGCCCGCATCATCCAGCCTCCAGAAGCACCTGTCAAACAGTCACTACAGATGGCTGTCACTGTGGAACTGACCTCCAGGACTTTTGTTTTCCCCTAATTACAACCTACAATTGTTTAAGAAACGTGTCGATCAACATCTTAGCACACACACCGCTCGTCGAATGTCATAGGATCTTTCTTTGTGTGTGTGCCACTGTCATAAAAGTTGTCTTTGGCTTCAAAATGAACTGGTGTAACGTGGTTTGAAAGTAAATTTAAATGCAGATTGATATTTGGGCAAATTCTAATAAAACTTTTTTCGATATCCTTGATCATATTCCTTAAACACGTTGCCTACCGGAGCATTTTTATTGTGCTATGTCGTATGTGAGACCTGGTTCGTTGTCGTTGATAGTAAACTTTCCCTTTCTAACCTGAACCTACCGACAGAGTCCTTTCCTTCTGCAGATTGGTTTTCTTTGCCTATTGGATTTTATCTCCAAGATGTATTCGGCCACATTTTCTAAGGTTTCGCTGTAGACAGTTATTTGTAATTATTTGAAGCATATTATTTTCGTCTTACTCAAGTTTATTTGTAACTCTATTTGATTGAATGCTTGAGTTTTTCCGACATTATTTTTAGTTCTAACGCTGCGCTGGGGCGTTAATCAAAATGACTTCATCTGCAAATCGCATGTGATTTACTTTTGCTTCATCGACATTAATTCCTTTATACTGCCAGTTCACATTTTTAAAGACATCTTCCAGGGTCACTGTAAATAGCTTCTGGGAGATTGTGTCCCCCTTGTTGCATTCCCCATTGGATTAAGAGATTGATATGCATGATTAATGAAAGCCCACGGACAAAATTTTCAAATACTGATCACTCGTGCGAAGAAAATACTGGAAATGCTAGTAAAAGTAAAACTTATTAGAGGCATCTGATGTCCTTTATACGCAAAAAAACTGGCAGTGCGCAGCATTTCTTCCACGCCGGCTCGGTCACTCTACACAGTCAAAACCATTAAATACCGAGCATCTGGGGGGCAGAACTCGAAAAAATGGCTCGGTCATATTAACTGAGCCCATATGAAGGCCAAGCATTTTTCTCGCTTATGTAGACAGCGTCGCGTCGGCGTGGACTTGAGAGGAAGCTATTTTCTCGGTCATTTTGACCTAGAAGGCAATTAAGGTATTAAGTCAAGTAATAAACGTTTACTGCCTCATAACGCTATTCAAATAAGAGGGTACTCAAATACTTACATAATATTTACTTATCAATATGTAACATATTAAATACACAACACATCAATATGAATGGAATACAACAAACAAGTAATTAACATTCATGTCATCTTGTCTAAGTCAAATTCATAACTTGAACGATCTCTTTACTGTTTTGCAATTTTAAACGTTTCATTTTAATTCTATACATTTTTATTTTTATATTTCTGGCATTTGACAATGGCAGCAGATTTGTTCCTCGAAAGCCATGTATTTTTAAGATTTTAGACTTCCTTAATTTCACTTAATTAGCACTTGTGCAAATTTCACCCTGAGACCAGGGCCGAAGAGGAGTTATACTGAAAATTTCAGTAAAACAATGGTGGGGAAAAAAGTAAAAAATGTGACCCACAGAGATAAATCTTTCATAGCAATATAGAGTATATCTACAGAACAGAAAGCACCAGACTTTTGAAGCTATTGAAATCTTTACAACAATATAAAGCATATTTACAAAAACAAAAAGGGCCAGCTAAGCTTTATAGGAAGCTTTACGAAGTAGAAATATATTTGTAGAATCTGTAGAATTTGTAGAATTGCTTATAGGAATAGGAATCCAGAGATTCTCAGTTGGAAAGCGGTTATAGAGTTTTTTACTTAAGTAAAATTTGTGTTCAACGGTCGAAATTAGGTAACGGTGAATAGAAGCTTGCAATGATTCATACAGCAAAGTTTGTTGGGATATAGAATCCCGATATTTGAAGGTCAAAGATGCCATCTATGGATGGCAGGATTAAAATTACAAGGGAAATACAGCAAGGTTTGCACTAAGAACTGGCATATATGAAACATAGCAGTAAATTCTTATGCTCGTCGAGTAACTATCTGAAAGAACAAACCCTCTAACCAACAGATAAGAATGAAGCCATTTTGTGCTGTTCAATTTGTAAATTTGCAGGATTAACCAAATTACTGAATAACTGGGGCGAGTGCTAGTGGAATATAGGTCGGCTGCTGTAGCTCTCGAAAGCTGTTTACAAGATTAGGCATGGCAATAAGTTGCCAATATATACTGCGTTATCATTATCCACTGCAGCTATTTATAAAGGTAAAGATAAAATATAAAGATAATTTAATTTATTCAATTGAAAAGTACAAACACATACAATATCTGAGGAAAATGTCATTAAAATATCCAATAAACTAAATACATACAACGGATAAAGAAAAGACTTCTCGGAAGTGGTTTATATCAGTTTAAAGTTGTGCCCTTCGGAATATGCAATGCCCCCGCTACTTTTGAGCGTCTTATGGAAGTTGTTCGGCGAGGCCTCACTTGGAAGACATGCCTGGTCTACCTTGATGATATAATGGTAATTGGAAAAACTTTCGAATAGCACCTACAAAACCTGCATGAAGTTTTTACTGGAATCAAGAATGCTCAGCTCTTACCGAGTCCAAAGAAATGTTTTCCTTCTCCACAACTATTTAAATTTCTCGGCCATGTCGTGTCATCATAGGAAATCCGAACCGACCAACGAAATATTACGGCAATCAAAGACTGGCCTCGTCTTACGAACTGCGGAGCTTCCTTGGATTATGTACTTATTATAAAAGATTTATCGAAGGATTTGCAAATATAGCTGCACCTTTACAAATTTCACTGAAGAACGGGCAAATTATACTTGGGGTGATAACTATGATTTTGCGTTCAGAAAATTAAAAGCGGCTCTATGTTCTAGTCCAATATTGGGAACAAAAGTGCAAATTTGTATTGGACACAGACGCAAGCAACACCGGTATCGGAGCGGTTTTATCGCAAGTACAAGCAGGAGAATAACGAGTCACTGTGTACCTATTGTATAACCCGAAAAGAGCTTTTGGCAATAGTACGGTCAGTTGAGCATTTCCATCAATATCTGTATGGATAACACTTTCAAATAAATACCGATCATAGAGCACTTAAATTGCTTTTGGATAAGAAGCAGCCTGAAGGACAGGGAGCCAGATGGGTTGAAAACTTACAACAATATAACTTTAAGGTTAAGCACAGGGCATAATAATGCAGATGCTTTATCCAGAAGACCATGCAGGGATAATTGTGAGCATTGCCAAAGAATAGATTAACGAGACGGAGTCACTCTCATTAGGCAAATTAAGTTTAGGGTTGATCAGCAGTGGACCACAGAAAAACTTTAAAAATGTAAGGACATGTGATTGTCAAAAATAGCCGTATTCGATTGAGACTGGAGATCACTTCAAAATTAATTGAAACTGAACTGATATTTCAGTTCAATGAGCCAAGGTAAAATGAAATTATGAAAACAATTAAAAAAAAGCTTATTGACAATTGACATTTAAATGCCATCTTTTACCTGAACTACCGCGACTGTCTCGCGACAGCCTTATTTTGGGCTGCCATCAAGGTCAAGTGTTACAAACCTACACAGAAGGGGGGGATTCTTTGTGAATGAATTCGCGGAAACACATGCAAGCTGCTGTATATTTCGTAAAAATTGTATCCAAGGTACGGGCACGTATTACAATAAGTAATATTTCACTTTTCGCATGGCCCTCCGCTCGCTACCGCTTGCTACGGGGGCTCAAGAAAAGGAAACTAACCAAGGGCTAACCCAAATGTAACCCTAGACATATCCAAAATCAATAAAAATACTGTTTGCTAACCAAAACTGACCCAAAATCAGGAAAAAAAAACAAGAGTCACTTTTAAATCTCTGTGGGCTCAGTGGGACTCCCTGGTAGTGGAAAATGGACTTCTTAAACGAGCCTGGGAAAGCGCCGATGGAAAAGCAGTGAAGACACAGTTAGTGGTACCAAGGAGGAAGTTAATAATGGAAAGTCTGGTGCTCATCTCGGAGGGAACAAAACGATTGACAAGATCCACGATATATTTTACTGGGTCAACTACTGCCAGGATATGAAATCGAGGTATAAGCAGTGCTCAACCTGTGCCGCAAGTCAAGGACCCAAAACAAGATCTAGGAGGAAAATGAAACAGTATAATGTGGGCCTGCCCTTTGAACGTATCACCATTGGCGCAGCTGGCTCTTTTCCAGAAATAAATAATGGTAACAAGTACATTTAAGTGGCAATTGACCACTTCAGTAAATGGCCAGAAGTATTTGCGATCCCCAGTCAAGAAGTTGTTACCATAGCAGATGTCCTTATGGATAACCTATTTAGCAGATTTCCTGTTCCGTTAGAGCTGCACTCAGATCAAGAACGCAACTTAGATTCCAAGGTTTTCTAGAAAGTCTGTGATTTAACATCCATAAAACACGGACTACAGCCTTATATTCACAATCAGACAGCATGGTTGAGAGGTTTAATAAGATCATTGAAGAACATTTGCCAAAGGTCGTAGATGAACATCAGAAAGATTGGGTTAGCAATATAGTTTATGGTATATAGATCAGCGGTCCATGACACGACAGGACTAACACCACCCATTGTTATATTTCGAGGAGAACTCCGTTTAACCTGTGACCTAATATTCGGAACGCAAGATAAACAGGATATGGAAATTCAAGACTACGCGGACTCCCTTAAGGAAAAGTTACTACTCATCCCTGAATTAGTCAGAGTAAACACGGAGAAAGCCAGTGACCGACTGAAGACTCGATATGTTCTCAAAGTTAATTCTAAAAGATTTCAGATGAACGATAAAGTCTGGTTATATACTCCGCAACGGAAGAAAGGAAGATCTCCCAAGCTAGCGTCATTATGGGAAGGGCCCTATATAGTCGTCATGAGAATTAATGACGTAGTATGTAGAATTCCAGGTAGCCCCAGGAGCAAACTGAAAGTTGTCCACCTCGATAGGCTCAAACCATATCCCGGACATGAAGTAGCTGTTAGGGACGATCAGGTTTAAAAGATGAACGAGTGTAAGATGTGCGTTTCTTTGCATATTACTGTTAATTTTTTTATAACATATATTTCGAAACTTTCATATAATTTGTTATCATTTTACCTTATAAGTAGTAGATACAAACATCTCCTAACCCCGTTTTAAATTGCACAATTGGACAATAACCGAGATGAACGTAGAGACACTTAAGGGTAACACAACGCAAGATGACAAATCTACTTATCAGAATAGTATCAAGACACAAGTGACTTAATAATTAGATCCTTGAAAATGCAGAATTAATCTACTTAGAAGAAATAGCCTCAAGCTTGAAATGAACGTAATGCCGATACGAAGTGATAAAGAGCATTGGTCACGAAAACTACTCCCATGAGGTTTTTATAGCTACAGTAATTTCATATAAAAGTTTCCATTCCGTAATTTTTCATTTAATAATCTAGCTTGATATGTCGCTGAGTGAATTCGGTAAATGATTTTTTTTTTCAAACAAACAGCTTCTGAACAAGCCTTGCTAAAAACAACTCACATTTAAAACTAATCAAATGTGTGCGTTTGAAAATAATATTTAACTAATTATTACACTTGTATTTCAAAGGGAATAAAATTTGAAATTTGTTTATTATTTAAACAAAACCTGACAAAGGTCACCAGAATGGATATATCAATTAAAAATATCCTACCCTAAAATAAACAAAAGCTGAATAGCATAATACGTATATTTAATTTTAATCAAAAAATTATTTTCTATAAACAAAAAGCAGGTTTTTATTTGAAAACAGCGGGCAACTAATTACTTTTTCAACTAATTGGAAAGTTGACCATGTTCGAAAAATATAAAATATGACCTATATATTTGATATAAATTTGGATGTGTATGCTTCATTTAAGGCCTTTGTTTGCATTTAAATCGAATATAACCCCATTAAAAATGCCGTACCAGAGATGGACTAATAGCCTTTAACCTGTCCCCTTTTGCTTTTTATCATCTCCCAGTGGGAGTAATAAATTCTTAACCGGTGCACACTGTACCCTTTTTTGCTAGGAATTGATATTTTGGAGACTATGGATTGAACTGTTATTAGTAGCAGCTAAAAAAGCGAGAATTTTTTGAAGTGAATACTTCTTTGTTTGCATGAGAGTGATTTTTCAAGGCCGTATTACGACACGCTTTGAAATTTTTACAAGGAATTGATATTTTAGGGACTATGGATTGAACTGTTATTACTGGCAGCTTTTCAAAAAGCGAGAATTTTTTGAAGTGAATACTTCTTTGGCTGCATGAGAGTGATTTTTCAAGGCCGTATTACGACACGCTTTGAAATTTTCGAGATAAAGTATAAGACTCTCTATTTCTTTCTGCCTTTCTTTCCCTCTTGTGAAACCGCGTGTACAGCGACACAACCTACTTTTTTTGCCGCACAATCATGAGTTTTTAATTAATTGATTAATCAGGTGTAAAAAGGTAGATATTAGAGAAATTGATCACAGGTTTGCTTTTTCAAATTTTCATATGTTGGGAGGGGTAGACTGCCATGGTTTTAGGGTACACAGTGATGGAATTATTTGAAATTTCTTTGTACCTATTCTTATTTTAATTTTTTTTTATTTATTTTATTTTGACCTTTTTGACACTTTGCGAAATTTTTGGGATATTATCGAGCTTATATGGCTACTGGTCGATTTGTGTTATCGATACACTCGCTACCTTACTTCTCGCGGTAGAGGGCTCGCTCGGCCAGATTTGTCCTTTAACACGTTGACCTCAATTGTTGTTTTGTGTATGCCTTCTATTTTACACGAAAATTCCTATCTATTTCGAGAACCTCAGGATATTTCTAATGTGAGCATTTGTAGATCTCCAGGTGCTACAAGGGCATTTTCGAGATGCCACAACCTTTGACGAGTCAGTATCATTTTTGTGCCTGACATTCGCAGAGTGGGTGCTCTGACGTTTCAGCCATAGTTTGACAGTGTCTGCATTGTTCATCATTGGTTTTTCCCATTTTCTTGAGGTGGTACCTCCAGGGACCATGTCCAGTAAGAAGGTCTACGACCAGATATGTCTCATTTTTTTTGTAGCTTAAGAATATTTTTTATTATCCTTTAGGAACATAAAACCCTATTTGTTCCTGCAATTAATGGCTGATGGCCCATCTACTATGAGGTAAAATAAGTACTATTTATTGAATACCAAAATATTCCTCCAAGGTAGGAGGTACAATACCAAAGTAGTTGGCTGTCTGACTGCCATAGAGACAAATATGGATAAGAGGAGCTTTAGGCTTTTTCTAAAATCGATTAAAGCAAACTGTTGAGCCACTTTTTTAAAGCCCAATTCAACTGAGACTCTCAGATTTTTCATTGATTGGTTAAACTGCTGCTGATGTGGCTCTAAGAGGTCAGGCATCCTTGAAAAGGAGTAAGTAGCTGTTCTCTTAACCCATATGCCTGATCTCCTTACAAACAGTACTTTTAGACAATGAAAAATTTTATGCCCGAAATAATAGGTTTCTTGTTCAATTGAAGGGCAACATATCTGTCGAGCTGTACCGTCAATAAATCTCCAACAGTCTTTTGCATAAACGGCCTAAAAATCGTAAAAAACCTATTGACAAAAACTTACAAAAAGTAACTTACTAGGTAGGTACCTACTCACTTGGGATTAATACATCATTTTGTCTCTATTTAAAAAGTCTTACACTTTGAGCCACTATAATAATGTCTGTTGGGAAACACCCCAACACGTGTAGAAACTATCGTTTTTCACCGT